>JARQOC010000004.1:600399548-600433309 GCA_033576535.1 Allobates femoralis
TGGTGTCCCTTTTTGAGGGACTGGGGGCTGGGGGCAGCTCGGGAAAAGCACAAACGATTCCCTTGAACAGGAGAGGGGGGAGAGGGAGAGGCAGTGCACATACCCCCCGGCGGCGGAGGCTTTTAAAAACCCGGGTTGTGCGGGAAATTGCACAACCCGATAAGGTAAAAGGGGCCACCTCCCTACGCCACATAGACTTTTTTTAATAAGGGGACCCTTTACACATTTGCGCCCCTTTTTCCCCTTCTTGTTTTAATCAGCAAGGAGGTGGCAGTCATTTTTTTCTTGGGTCGTAATCATGTGGAGAGAGTAGTTTTGCCCCTATAGGGTCCATGAAGGAGTAAAAAGGGACCACGGCAAAGAAATATATACTTTTAGACTGCCCACTTTTTTTTCGATTGAGAGGCCTATTTTTCTATTACTGGCTAACACCGTATAAATATTCTTCACTTTTTTTTCTTCGTACAGAATCATCCCCATGCATGACAATGCACCATCTCTTGGTACAGAGCATAGCCCTGAGTAATTGGCTGCTATGGACATAACAGTAGAGAAAAGCATGGTGTGGCTACCAGTCTCCCCTGATCTCAACCCTATTGAGAAACTTGGAAGTACCTTTAAGCAAAAAAATCTAAGATGCTGCAAGACCTTAACCGTCAAACCAGCAGCTCTGAGAGTCAATTCTGACATCCTGCAAACAAATGCAATCAGAAAACATCCAAAACCTGACAAGTGCAATAAATGCAATATTTGTGAAGGTGATATCAAAGAAAGGCGATGTACAATATGAGACATACTGGTAGGATGTTTTCATTGTGAGCCCCAATGGGGCAGTGTTGATGATGTATGTAACGTGCTGTGGAGTGCATAGTGTAATGTAAATGTAAAAGAATATTTCTTCATATGTCGTCACAATACCGGGATCTGAGGATCTTCTATTTGGAGGTCAGGGGCTCTCTGATGCCATGTTGCTGTCTGTCTCGCTGTCGTCCTCTTTTGACACTGCAGTGTGGTGGACAAGAGAGCATTAACTGGTCAATAACAAGAAGTATGGTGTGTACTAACTGAGCCATAAACCCCCCCATACCATGAAGTATGGAGTGTACTAACTGAGCCATAAACCCTCCCATACCATGAAGTATGGTGTGTACTAACTGAGCCATAAACCCCCCCATACCATGAAGTATGGAGTGTACTAACTAAGCCATAAATCCTCCCCATACCATGTCCAGCAGACATTGTAGGATTACTATATGGATTTTATTATTAGGGTAGGGACACCCTGTGCCCCATCCATATCCCAGCACCCCTGCGCCCCATCCCAGCACCCCTGCGCCCCATCCCAGCACCCCTGCGCCCCATCCATATCCCAGCACCCCTGTGCCCCATCCATATCCCAGCACCCCTGTGCCCCATCCATGCACCCCATCCCAGCACCCCTGTGCCTCATCCATATCCCAGCACCCCTGCACCCTATCCCAGCACCCCTGTGCCCCATCCCAGCACCCCTGTGCCCCATCCATATCCCAGCACCCCTGTGCCCCATCCCAGCACCCCTGTGCCCCATCCATATCCCTGCACCCCTGCGCCCCATCCCAGCACCCCTGCGCCCCATCCATATCCCAGCAGCCCTGTGCCCCATCCATATCCCAGCACCCCTGTGCCCCATCCATATCCCAGCACCCCTGTGCCTCATCCCTGCACCCCCTGTGCCGCATCCCTGCACCCCCTGTGCCGCATCCCTGCACCCCCTGTGCCGCATCCCTGCACCCCCTGTGCCGCATCCCTGCACCCCCTGTGCCGCATCCCTGCACCCCCTGAGCCACATCCCTGCACCCCTGTGCCGCATCCCTGGAACCCCTGTGCCTTATCCCTGCACCCCCTGTGCCTCATCCCTGCACCCCCTGTGCCTCATCCCTGCACCCCCTGAGCCTCATCCCTGAACCCCCTGTGCCGCATCCCTGCACCCCCTGAGCCTCATCCCTGCACCCCCTGAGCCTCATCCCTGCAGCCCTGTGCCACATCCCTGGAACCCCTGTGCCTCATCCCTGCACCCCCTGTGCCTCATCCCTGCACCCCCTGTGCCTCATCCCTGCACCCCCTGTGCCACATCCCTGCACCCCCTGAGCCTCATCCCTGCACCCCCTGAGCCTCATCCCTGCACCCCTGTGCCACATCCCTGGAACCCCTGTGCCTCATCCCTGCACCCCCTGTGCCTCATCCCTGCACCCCCTGAGCCTCATCCCTGCACCCCCTGAGCCACATCCCTGCACGCCCTGAGCCGCATCCCTGCACCCCTGTGCCACATCCCTGGAACCCCTGTGCCTTATCCCTGCACCCCCTGTGCCTCATCCCTGCACCCCCTGAGCCTCATCCCTGCACCCCCTGAGCCTCATCCCTGCACCCCTGTGCCACATCCCTGCACCCCCTGTGCCTCATCCCTGCACCCCCTGTGCCTCCTCCCTGCACCCCCTGTGCCGCATCCCTGCACCCCCTGAGCCTCATCCCTGCGCCCCATCTTCTGTTCCCAGCTACTGGAGCCCTGCTGCCTGCTCCTCAGACTTACCCGGCGCAGCGCGGCCTGAGCCACCGCCGCCTGTGCTGCCCGGGCGGGATCTTCAAATCCCCATCTCTGCCGCTGCCGCACGTGCCATCTGGCGGACCTTCCCCCCCACGCGATCTCTGCCATGGTCTCCTCCGCAGCGGGCCCCTCCTTCTCCCTTTCGGCGGAACAGGATGCGGCAGGCTGGGGGTGAGGTGGGCAGGCGGCGGGCCTGATGACGAGGGGAGGGGGGGGAAAGAGGGAGCGGGACTTATTACCCGGCTGCAGGCTGGGTGAGGTGGGCGGGCAGCGGGCCTGTTGACAACGGGGGGGGGGGGGAGGGGGGGAGGGGGCGGGGCTTAAAACCCGGCCGACACAGGGCAACAAAAAAAAAAAGAAAAGAAAGGAAAACACGCTGAGGCGCCGCCCCCCTGTGAATGGCGCCGCCCTAGGCACGTGCCTACGAGTGCCTAATGGCAAATACGGCCCTGCCGGACACAAAAATGATTCAAGCTCCGTGTTTGTGTGCGGGACAAAAATCGAATGCAGCCTGATGCTGCCAGACAAGGACAAAACCAGATAGCAAATAGCTGCCATCCGACCCTGTCCGGCACAATAGGGCAACATTATATCAAAATCGGGTCTGGGACTGTCAGGTTCACACCGGACAGCTCCGGACCTGATCATGCTGTGATGTGAAACCGGCCTTATTCATTGAGATGCACTAGTATTAGGCTCTGTTCAAACTAATGACCTGTAAGTAGTATTACCAGACTTCTGGTGGAAACACACTATGAGAGATGCATGTGAGATACTCGCTTGAGTCTCACATGTCTCACCCGGAATGGCCGCTGACTCTCTGAACGGAAGCGTGTCAGCTGTTTGTGTATCTATACAGCTGCACGCTCCTGTTCAGAGAGTCATCGGCCATTCTGGGTGAGTCATGTGAGACTCATACACTCGAGTATCTTCATGCATCTCTCATAGTGTGTCTATGCCGTTAACCCCTTCACCCCCATGCGATTTTCCGATTTTTGTTTTTTCCCTTTCCTTCTTCCAAGAGCCATAACTATTTTATTACTTTATCAATATAGACATATGAGGGCTTGTTTTTGCGGGAGAAGGTGTACTTTTAAATAAAATAATTTATTTTACAATATAATTTATTGAAAAGCAGGAAAAAAAGATCCAAGTGCGATGAAATTGCAAAAAAAAGTACAATTATGAGTTTGTTTTTTTAGGCCAAAAAAAAGTACTTTTGGCATGTGGACTTATTTTCTGTTACGCAGTTTACAGATCTGATTAATTGATTTTATATTTTGATCGATTGGGCATTTCTGAATGCGGTGATACCACATGTGTATTTTTTTAATAGTTTTATTTTCAATGAGGCCAAAGGGGGATGATTTGAACTTTTAGTTTTAGTTTGATATTTGGAAAAACTTTATTTTTGTTATTTTCTTTATTCTACATGGCCCACTAGAGGGCCTCAGTGTTCCACTGCCGATCGCTTCTCTTGTCTTCAGATGAGCTGCTGTTCATCTGAACACAGGGGAAATGATCACTTTCTGCCGTTGACCTCACTGGGTCATCCCCAGCAGGAAGTGATTCAGGACAGCCTCCTGGGTCATCAGAGGACCCCGGGCTGTTCAGGTAAAGTATGATGTGATCACGGGACCTCCGATCAGTCATGTTAGCTACACGTCTTAGCTGATGACATTAGCTGAGATGTGGGAGGGAGAATGCGAACTTGCTGTGCGGGACATAACCAAGGACGTACTGTTAATGTGAAAAATTGTGCTGAATGTCCTTAAAGAGGACCTGTCACTTGCCCTAAATATGTAATTTTTCTCTCATGTAAGGTACTGTGTGCCCACGGTGCTTTTGTTTTGCTGCATTTTTACAAAGATTTTGAGAATCTGCATTAAAATCTATGTCCCCTTTCACATCTATGCACCCAGCGTTTGACTGCCTTGCAATTGCAAGCGCAGGTGCATTCATATGCAAGCGCAGGCAAGCACATAGATGCAGAGCCCTTGCGCTAGATTCCTCGTTCGCCGTCATTACCTTCTATGGCGAGCTGATGGGAGCGAAACCCGGAAGTGCAGGTCTTAATAGGTGCACAGTCAGACCGCATGCGTCACTCCGGACGCGCCGCAAACATCACATTACGTGTTTCCGGTGCGTCCGGACTGACGTATGTGCTCTGACTCAGCCCCACTGCACACCTGCGCTTCCGGATTTTGCTCACTCGCTCGCCATAGAAGGTGATGGCAGCGAACGGGGAAACTAGCGCAAGGGCTCTGCATCTATGCGCTTGCATGTGAATGCACTTGCACTTGCAATTGCGCCAGCGCAGGGCAGGCAAATATACTGAACGAAAACAAGTGAGCCTCTAATTCAGGCTTCCTGTCTATTACTTAGAGGAGGAGAAGAGTTACAAAGAGTGTTTCTTCCTCTGGAGGACCCTGTTTGTATGTGGCATTAAACAGACTAAAGGATATCATGCAATTCTCTTTTCTACCTGTGGAGGCTCTGTTAGAGAATTAAGCAGTTTCTAAGGCTGGCTTTTTGGGATCCTATTCTGTCTGTTTTGAAAAGGACAGAAAAGGATCCTGTTTTGCCCCCCCATGTATCCCTATGGTGCCGGATTGGCCATAAAAGGCCATCCGTTTTTTTTTTTCAATTCAGCCCCGGATTCGCTTCTGTCCTGTTTTTCCCCAGTCCCAAAATTGGGAACTGCTCCAATTTTGTGCTTTGGTGAAAAAAACGGGCCAAACCAGACAGAAATTATTCCGGGACGATCCGGCGCACATAGCATGGGAGTCTATGGGCGCCAGATTCGGGAAGAAGCAGGATCGGTTCCCGGATCAGGGAGCGTGCCCAGTACACTAAAACTGCTCTGTTCCTGTAATTTCACTTTAGCAGTGTATCTACATACACTGCTAAAGTGAAATGAAAGAAAGCAATGTGTTAAAATAAAAAAAAAATGCTCACCTCTCTGTCGAGTGTCCCGCGATGCGAGGCGTCCACCTCCGATGACTGCAGGACCTTAATCAGCTGACAGGGTGGGGCAGGGCAACCCAAACCGCTGATGTGTCACATGACAGCACCAGCTGAGCAGTTTAAATCAGCCACCTGCCATTTAAATCACCCATGAGCAGCTCTGGGTAAAGATCTCAACAGTTGGAGCCGGCTTAAGGACTAGCGGTAACCTGTCAATGAAGGACTACAGGATAGGTAGGACCTGCGGTGATGTATTTCCGGGGCCTCTGATCCCATGATCTACACCCGGAAGTGCCGTGGAAGCGGCGACCACGGCATCCAATGGAATCCCCCAATGCCAAGCTCTAACTGGGGTTGTGCAGGGGTGCACAACCCCTTTACGTGAGTGGCCACTTGGACTCTTTTTAATATAATCCCACTAGACCACAAGGTTCTTCACATTGCGCTCCCTGTATTCTTTTTTGTCTACACAAACATGTGAGAGGTTGAGTCACTTGGCCAGCTTCTGATTGGACGAAAACCACAGGTGTTTCAGGCACTTCTCCCGGTGCCCGGAATGAAGATATCACCGGGAATCAACGTGGGCTGAGTATAGGTGAGTTTTTGTTTTGGAAGTTGCAGTAAAAAAAATCACCACGAGCGCACTTTTTGAATACTATTAATATTTATTTATATAGGAATACCTGTCCATTTGTGTTTTTTTTTTTTTGGGGGGGGTTATAATGGAGTGTATGGGGAAAATGCAGCCCAAAAATGGGCAAAGTTAATTGCAGGGACATTAAAAAAAACGCAAGTGATTTCTGCACCAAAAACCTACATAATGGGCACAGCTACTGGAAAATCACATAGACTTTCATTACAAAACTGTGGGTGCAGCGTTTTTGGTGCAAGAAACGCAGCCAAAAAAAGCAGGAGAAACGCACAGTGGGCGCAAAGCCTTACCACGTAAAGAAACAATCCCTCAAAAAGTTCCATTGAAAGAAAAATGAAAAGTTTACGTGTCCCAGAAGATAACAGCGCAAACCAGATATTTTATACAAAGTTATGAATATTTTAAACCTATTAAAATAAAGAAAAAACTGCTTAACTTTAATATCTCCATGATTATACTGACCTGAAGAATTATACTACCACCAGGTCATTTTTACCGCACAATGGACACCATAAACACAAAACCACACAAAAACATAATGACGGAACAGCGTCTTTATTTAATGATGTCAAATCATATCAAAATACGGATTTGGGATCAATGCCTCTTTTCTTTTTAAGGAAATTCTTAAGAGCTAATAAACATCTTAAGGGCCCGTCACACGGGGCGACATCGCCGCCTATTACATAGGCGACATAGGGGCGTGGCCTATCGGCGGCGACATCGCCCCTGCGTCGCCTCATGTAAAGGGGCGATGTTGGCGCCGCTAGGAGGTCGCCTGGTTTCAGAGCAGTGCTCTGAAACCAGGCGACCGATCTGGGGCGATGTGTCTACATTGCCCCATGTAACCGGCAGCCGGTGACCTGTCAGGTGATGGGAGCCATAAGCTCCCATTGTCCTGCATCGCCGCTGTGGTTTTCAGACACCCCGGCGGCGATGGCGCCTGACAGCTCGCCAGCGCGGAGCTGGAGATGTCGCCCCATGTAAATGGGGGACGGCAATGCTGGCGGGGCGCCAAAAACGTGCGCGCACCCGCCAGTCGCCTCCGACATCCCCAGCCCCGTCACACCTGGCGACGTCGGCGGGGATTTTTTAGGTGACGATGGGGCGTGGCATATCGCCGCCAACGTCACCAATACGTCCCCAATGTAAATAGCCGAGGGCGACACATTTGAGTGCTCGTCTGGTTTCACAGCAGCGCTGTGAAACCAGGTGGCCACTCTGGGGCGATGTGCACACATCGCCCCATGTAAACGGCCGACGGCGATCTGTCAGGCGATGGGAACCATAGGCTCCCATTGTACTGCATCACCGCTGGGGTTTTTAGACACCCCAGCGGCGATGTCTCCTGTCAGATCGCCGGTGCATCGCCAGAGGTGTCGCCGCATGTAAACATGCGGTGGCGACGCTGGCGGGGCGCCAAAAACGTGCGCGCTCCCAACAGTCGCCGGCGACATCTCCGGCGACGCCACCTCGTGTGATGTGGCCCTTGGGGTTCAGTATCTTAGGGATACGTATAATCACTTTTCCTTTTCTTCTCATACATTGTTCTTGCTGCCTACAGACATTCAAGAAGCTGTCATACTATCTCCTCCTAGTTAAATGATTAGTAGCCAATATGACACAAGAAAGTACAAACAGAGCTCGAGGACCGGACCTGTAGGGCTAAAAAATGCAAAGAGACACAAGGATTCGTACAATGAGTAACTGCTTTGGACTTAAATAAAATAAAGGTCACAATTAATTGTGAAGGATAAGAACTAGAAAGACGGCAACTAATTTTACCAGCGCCCTTGAACTTCGGACATAGAGCGCAGGGTAGGACGCCAAATTCTGCAACTGCATATAAAGTATAGGGCTTTAGAGTTTTGCTCGTTGTTTTGTGGTTTTCCTTTAAACCATGAAATGCCTGTTGAGCCCTCTCTTCTCTTGAGTCTTGAACTTTTCTTTATATAAAAAAGAATGATGGAACCAAATTTAAGGACATCAGGACCTATGATGCATCAAAAATAATCATGGCCCTTCCCACCCTGAGAATACCAGACCTCCAACTGTCGGCTTTACCTTGGCTGGTTTTCCATAATGAAGGAGACCCTACACCAGGGGTCCCAAACTCCAGGCCACACACAGCGCAGGTTTTAATGATCAAATGACCAACTGTCAAATTCTAAGGAAATCCTGAAAACTTGCGCTGTGTGCGGCCCTCCAGGCCCAGAGTTTGGAACCCCTGCCCTACACCATTTTTTTAAAATTATTAATAAATAATAGACACTGTAAGGGCTCACAAATATGCAAATGGAGTCTGTGGAGCCTCATTTAGGACTCTCAAACACGGGACTAGCCAGATATCCCTCCAGGGAAGGATCTAGCCTTGTAACTATAAGGGCTCAGACACATGGGCGTATGGATCGGATTAATGCGATCTCATCCTGAAGGCCAAATAAAGGCCAAATAAAAGGCATCATGATCCTCAAAGAAGAAGTGCTGCGGTTTTCTTTTTTGGTTTGGATAGATGGATGGATGGATGGATAGATGGATAGGATAGGATAGCTAGAACATCTTACCAGTCTCCTGCTGCTTTGCTTCTGGGGACAACCATTAAACTTCATGCATATTCATTACACTGACTGGAAACAGCCAATCACAGGCGCGCAGGCTCTGTGAGAGCATCTGTGATTGGCTGTTGCAATCAGACTGTACTTCCACAATCTGTACGGTGTCTGTGCTTGGTTGTCACACACATTAGTGTATGGCAGCCAAAATGCCTTCATACCGTGTAAAATAAATATAGAAAAAAAATGCATAGTGCTTCACTATATTTTCATTCTTAGCACAGATAAAGTGGACAGCTGCGAGCTGCCACTAACAGCTGCCAATTTTTCCTTGGCTGGCAAAAAAAAATGTGTGGGCTTTACCATATTTTTAATTGCTGGCCAAGGAAAAACTAGGCAGATGGGGGCTGGTATTCTCAGCATGGTGGGGGCCCATCATTATTGGGACCCCACACACTGTAGAATAGCAGCTCGCAGCCGCCCCAGAAATTGGCACATCAGAGGCTGGCGCGTGATAGGAGGACATTCTGTTGGCGGAAGTGAATGACGGACAACACAAGGTAATTATATATTAGTAGCTGTGCACACCAGCAGGAATCGCACTCTCCGGTTACCTCTCAGTGGACACATAACAGGAGGTGGTAAGCTTTGTTTCATTCTTCTTTTTATGTCAAAACAAAATCATTTGGGGTTTTACTCATCCTCTCCGGGTCCAATGCTGAGTCTTCCAGTTACTCTTATTGTCTACAACACTGAGGTCTCATCAACAGCACAGTATCCAGTGAGCTCAGTGGTCTTTGTATACAGCAGTAGTAGTACAGCCTCTGACTGTAGAGGTAAATGTGCTGGTCACGAGAAACCTGGCATAGAAAAATATGCAATTCATTCAGGAAGTGCATTGGGGCGTGTCACTGCACTTAGGATCCTTCTTGTAAGTGCATTGACACACCTCCAGTGCACTTCCAGCCTGATTTATACAGGACTTTTACATCCAATTTCTTTTGACTAGGATATTGGAACTCTAGAGCAAAGTATAACTTTCATTAGTGGAAAAAGTGTCTTCCCAGCCATAGTCCTACCTTCATGCAGTGGCGACTACACGTTTGCATTTTTTTTTAATCTGTAATTACTTATGCCTGGTTGTTGTGATGTCATTGTCCTGTTGATATTACTAAGCGGGAAGCAAACGGTTGTCGGCTCTAAGGATGTATATTGTGTTTGACATTGTTTTATCCCTTTATGTGTTTGTTTTCCACATTTGCTGAGCCGAGGTTTTGCATATTTAGTCATGGGTGGTCTAATTTTGCATACATTTTTTTATTTTTTTTTGTTGCTGTGTTTTTTAGTTAACTTTCTATTGCCCATGTTTATTGTACTTGTCTTTGTATGCCCTTTCCACATGTAAAGCGCCATGGAATAAATGGCGCTATAATAATAAATAATAACAATAAATACAGGACGCTCAAGTCTAGTATTTGGCTTAGTGGCCAGTTAAAATATATTGGTTTGGAAAAGTAATAAAAAATGATCCATTCAAAAAAGAAAAAAATGTAACTTCAATACCTGATTTATGATATCAGCACATGTTTAGTATTTACAGCTGATTTTTCTGCTGCAAAAGCCACTGCTGGCAGGAAAAACCGCTGCGTTTTGATGTGTTTTTACTTGCATTTTTTTCCCATTCATTTGAATACATGAAAATCAATGCAAAACGCTGAATAAATTGTAATTCTTCAGATTTGATCAAATGTTCTGAATGTTCAAATGTGCAAAGGAAAAGTAAGCAGTGTGTGCGTTGAGTTGGCGGTGGCAGGGGCCCATGGTAATCGAGGGCAAGGCAAGACCGAGGCCGCAGCACAGCAATGGCCAGGCTAAGCCTGCTCCAGCCGGCTCCTTAGTGCAATAGTTTAGTTAATAATAATAAAATTTATTTATATAGCGCCAACATATTCCGCAGCGCTTCACAATTCAGAGATTCATATTCCAACAATTGCAAGTAACAGTTATCAGAAAATACAATAGTTAAAGCAAAATAATGACAGCCCTGCTCATAAGAGCTTACAATCTAACAATTAGGTGGGGGTGACACAAGTTACAGATGCTTATTTGCAATGATGGTATAGTCAATTTGAGGAAATGGGGAATAGATTAGAGCAACATAAGTGACCACCAACCATTAGTGCATTTGAGACTGGTGGAGCGGATAGTATGTCTAAGTGACTTTGACTAGGCATCATGATAGGCCGCCCTAAAAAGATGTGTTTTTAGGGAGCTCCTGAAACTATTTTGTGGAGACACCTAATTTCTTGGGGTAGAGCATTCCAGAGAATTGATGCAGCTCGGGAGAAGTCTTGGAGCCAGGAGTGGGAGATTAATGCAGAAGTGAGTCTAAAGTCACTTCCAGAGCGAAGAGAACGGCTGGGGTGATAGACAGAGATGAGGGAGGAGATGTAGGGGGGTGCTGCACTGTGAAGAGCTTTGTGGGTGAGAACAAGCAGTTTGAATTGGATCCTATAGCGCACAGGCAGCCAGTGTAATGACTGGCATAGAGTGGAAGCGTCAAAGTAACGGTTAGCTAGATAGGTGATCCTGGCTGCTGCTAAGGATGGATTGGAGAGGGGAAAGCCTACTGAGGGAGAGGACAACTAAAAGAGAATTACAATAGTCAAGGCGGGAGTGAATCAGGGCCACATTTAGGGCTTTTGTTGCTTCCATGGTGAGAAAGGGGCGAATTCTAGAGATGTTCTTCAGGTGCAAGTGGCAAGAGCGGGTGAGAGATTGTATATGTGGGGTGAAGGAAAGATCAGCGTAAAACATAACACCCAGCCTGCTGCCTAGGCATTATCGTGGTGCCACACAGAGAGAGAGAGAGATGACTGATTTAGGGAGGTTAGTGGAGGGTGGGAGCAAAAGGAGTTCAGTTTTGGAAAGGTTGAGTTTCAGATATAGTGCGGACATGATATTGGGAACTACGGTTAGACAGTCATTGTTGTTCTTTATTACGGCAGGAGTAAGGTCAGGGGAAGAAGTGTATAATTGTGTGTCATCAGCATAAAGATGGTACTGGAAGCCAAATCTGCCAATCGGGGCTGTATAGAGAGAGAGAAGAGAAGAGGTACAAGGACCGAACCCTGAGGGACTCCAATAGTGAGAGGAAGAGGAAAAGAAGTGGAGTCAGCAAATGATACACTGAAAGAGCGGTCAGAAGGATAAGAAGAGAACCAGGAAAGAGCAGTGTCCTTTATGCCGATAGAGTGCAGCCTGCAGAGTAGGAGATGGTGGTCAACAGTGTCAAAGGCTGCAGTGAGATGAAGAAGAATAAGCAGAGAGTGGTCACCATTACGTTTTGCTGTCAGAAGGTCATTGGTCACTTTTGTGAGGGCAGTTTCTATAGAGTGAAGGGGGCGGAAACCAGACTGTAATGGATCTAGAAGAGAGTGAGTGGAGAGGTAGCGGGTAAGGCGGGAGTAGATCATGCGCTCCAAGAGTTTAGAGATGAAGGGGAGATTGGAGACGGGTCTGTAGTTATTAGTGCAGGATGGGTCAAGAGAAGATTTCTTTAATAATGGAGTAATGATAGAGTGTTTGAAGGAGGAGTATAAGATGCCAGAAGAAAGAGAAAGATTGAAGATTTTGGTTAGGTGAGTGGTGACCACCGGAGAGAGAAACTGAAGTAGGTGTTTAGTTCTTTGGTGTCCTTGTCGAAGCACAAACTATTCTCAGTAGGGATGGGCGAGTCTACTCGCTAGGACTCGTTACTCGGCGAGTAGTAAGGGACTCGCAGGACTCGGTACTGGGCGAGTTTCCCAGCGATTACTCGCACAGTAACGAGTCCAATGCAAGTCAATGGCAATCCTTCTTATGTCAGAGTTTACTTTTTCTCACTCGCTAGACTCACTATATCATATCGCTATGTAGCTTGAATATCCCCAAATTGTTTAAACAATCGCACCGCTTCACGGATACCCGCTGTCAGCAGCGAGTCTGAGCGAGTCTGAGCGAGTCTACGAATCCGAGTCCTGTATAATTGTTATAACAGCTCCCGCTGTTACTTCCGGGGCCGCCTATTAAGCTCATTACATATTCACTGCACTGTCAAACTAACAGCCAATCACAGGAGCTCACACTCTGTGGGAGCCTCTGTGATTGGCTGTTGTAATCAGACTGGATTTTCTCAGTCTGGACAGTGATTCTGCTTGGTTGCCATACACATTAGTGTATGGCAACCAACCTGGCGTTGTAGGGTGTAAAATAAATAATTATTTTAAAAAAAAAAACGCGTGGGGCTTCGCAGCATTTTTAAGTCTAGCCCGATGAAAGCAGGCAAACTGCGAGCTGCCACCCTCAGCTGCTTAATTTCCCCTTGGCTGGCAAAAAAAAATGCATGGGCTCCGCCCTATTTTCCATGCCAGCCAAGGTGAAACTAAGCAGCTGAGGGCTGGCATTCTCAGCGGGGTGAGGGCCCATTGTTATAGGGCCCCCCCACGCTAAAGAATAGCAGCCCGCAGCCGCCCCTGAAAATGGCGCATTAATAATAAGCGCCATTTCCAGGCGCCTTACCGGGCTCTTCCAGCGGCCCTGGTGGCGGTGGCACGCTGGGTAATAAAGGGGTTAATACCAGCTTTGTTATACAAGCTGGTATTAAGCCCGAGATTCTTAATGTCAGGCCAAGTTTGACCCGGCCACTAAGAATCTCCAATAAAGGGTTAAAAAAAAACACCACACAGAGAAAAATTCTTTATTAAAGATAAAGACACAGACAGCATTAGGGACTCCTTTTTTTTAAATAATTATTTATTTTACACCCTACAACGCCAGGTTGGTTGCCATACACTAATGTGTATGGCAACCAAGCAGAATCACTGTCCAGACTGAGAAAATCCAGTCTGATTACAACAGCCAATCACAGAGGCTCCCACAGAGTGTGAGCTCCTGTGATTGGCTGTTAGTTTGACAGTGCAGTGAATATGTAATGAGCTTAATAGGCGGCCCTGGAAGTCACAGTGGGAGCCTATTAAACATGATTTAGCTATTGTAGCAGATAGAGCCTGAAGCTTCCGAGACACATCTGCAATTTGTAAATCGCACATTACTCGCTATTACTCGCTTCCCCATTCATTAACATTGGACTCGCTAGACTCGCAATGAGTAGCGAGTCCCGGGCTCGGACTCGCTAGAGTCAAGCGATTCCGAGTAATTTAGGACTCGCCCATCACTAATTCACAGAGTCAATAAAAGTTTTTAAGCTTTCTTTACTTGACCAGTTTACAATGTGAGTTGGGGGTGGGCTATTTACACTGACACGTTTGGCTGCAGACTGCTCCTGTTTTCTCGGTACCTCTTGACTCACGTCACTCACGTTCTTTTTATTTTCTAAGCCCCACCCGCAAGGAACATCCACAACCACTATTGTTTGGCTAATGGGGTTCATGGAACCTTCCACCTTTTAACCAGTAGTGGACCACATACATATAATGAAATGGACAGTTTTTAAATGCAAGTGCAAAATGCAAAGGTATTCCTTGGGTGACAGGGTGACAACACCTCTGACAGGCAGGTAGCTGACACCTACCTGTTGGGCCCGGCGCTGTTCACCGCTGACAACAGTGGTCTATGACCGCTTCGGTCGGCGACTTTGCAGATTCCACTGACATCACGTCAACAGATGGAAGGATTCTCCACTCTGATGACGAGCGTCAGAGCTGATGCCATGCTGATTGACAGCCACCTCCCCTAATCAGGTAGTGGGAGTCGGCTGTCAATCACAATGACGTTGGCTGCCCCACCCACTTCCACACAGAGCAGAGCGGAAAGCTGCCTCTGCTTTGTTTATCCCGCCATGCTGTTCCCGACAGGAGGGGTCTGTGCCCGCTTTATGCCGGGGGTGAATGGCAGTGACTGGTGCTGGGCACAACAGGCAGGTAGGTGCCATCTACCTACCTGTTATGCTTGGGCACATATTTTTTTATTATTAATCCCAGATATCTCCTTTATATATGATGGCAATAGAAAAAAAGAGACCCCAAAAATAGTTAGCATCACATAATTGAAAATATTTTTTGCAATATCTAGACCTGCGGGTCTATTCAGACGTATTGATATCGTATGTTGTAATATTTAAAACCGGTTAATTTTTAAATTTGCACTAGAATTCAGAACTACAATCTCCTCTAATATTCTGATAAAGCATCTATCTATAATCTGAATGTAATCAGCTGCTAAATTCCCATGCTCACGGATAAACGCACCTTGACGGCAGCATGGGCAGGCGATGTAACGCAGATGTTATCACACCTGCCTGTGATGCCAGCACCCCCCCCGGAGAAGTAGGTCACACCGGAGCAACATCTCTCTAGGGATGCCAGCTTGATACCATGAAGGTTGTGTTGCGCTGTCAGTTCCGGAGAGCTACAAGGCGGGCAGCAGCACTGCATTTTGACAGCTCCTTGGCAGGGGAGATTAGCATTGAAACTCATCTATCAAGACAATGTGATGTTTTGTCACTGATGGGAGCTCATGGAGAAACCTGAATTCAACCCTGTTCTCCTACACTCCTACATAGCCTTAATGTGCCAGCAGAGTTGTGTCTGAGATTTAACTTTACCCAGACAAAGATTCTGTTTGCTGCCCTAACCCTAATATAAAGCACCACTCCAACCTTTTTTCTTATTGCACCCACTCTAGTGGGGCTTTAAGGGGAATCCGTCAACAGGTTTTTGCTATGAAATCTAAAGTCAGCATGTTGCAGGGGTTAACACAGATTTCATATATGCTTCTCTTTAAAGTTTACTTTAGTTTCAGAAGATTATTGTCGGGCCCAGTCTTTGGGGTACTCGGGTATCAGGCTACAAGGGGTTAACGCTTCTGTTGTCACAGGGAGTGGTGGTCACGCCTGATCCTGGCTATTTCTTCAAAAAGGGGATATATTTACAAGGGATTTATATACAGTTTGTCGTGACGCCACCTGTAGTTTCTGGTGAGCTGTCACCAGCGCCGCCACAGTCCGCCGGAGGTGGATGGTAATGCGGCTAGTTGGCAAAGTCCCCTACAGGTAGGGCTGGACCTCCGGGGCAGCGTTTCTGTGGATAGAACTGTGGCGCCCCACTATGTAGGTGCCACAAAAGGGGTACTACACCCATAAAAGCGGTGTAGTCACCCCACTGCAAGTGGAGTTATGGACAGTAGGTGGAACCCTATACCCACACCCCACACTAGTCATCTGGTGGGAGGGACCCTGAGAGGGTATATAGTATCCCCAGGGGGAGAAAGGAGGATCTTTGGCCGGTCTGTCTTTGACCGACGGTCTCGGCCTCCAAGGGTTTGGAGAGCTAGAGAAGTTCAGGATGGGAACCTGAAGCACGGAAGACGAAGGGAGACAGAAAGTTAGATCCCAGAAGGAAAGAAAGGAGCAAAGGACTCAAGAAGCTGGAGGAGTCCACTCAGAGTAGAAACCGGGTACTGGAGCCCGCACCTGCAGGAACCTTCACGGCCTGTAGAGAATCCGTTGACCGGGGGTATCTCCAGACACGGCCCTGACTCCTAAAGCACCCATTAGAGGGGAATCAGACCCACGGTAGCCGACTGCGGTAATCATAAGAAGGTTCGCCCGACGGGAGCAAGGGAGATGAAGAGGAGCAGCAGAAGGTCAGATCCAATCTTCATGAGGTCAGGCTTCACCGCCACTGGGAGGCAAGGGAATAAAGGAACAAGAAAGGCACACAGGAGGGATCCATCTACCAACCATAGAATCCACTTGCAGCACCCGTAGCCATTTGTCATTACAACATCTTACTGCACTGAAGGACTGTAATGATTACAAAAGGTTCCCGGTGAATTGACTTGTCGACTCTGCTGCATCTTTTTCTAGCATAGACTGATTCCTTCCACAGAAACGCTGCCCCGTTGGTCCAGTCCTGCCTGCGGAGGACTACACCATCATTGCTGCAATACCATCGACCACCGGAGGACTGTAGCGGCGCTGGTGAACATCACCAGGTACTGCAGTTGGCGACACGAAACAAACTTTACTTTATTTTTCTTTATTCATCCATTGACTTCCAGGGCCACAGTCTCAGGCAGCCACCCGTGACTTCCTAAACTGAGTCTGAGATCTGAGTACCCTGCCCTGGGTGCGTCATAACAAGTTCATGCAAAAGGAAACAGAGGCAAATTCACTTTTCTTCCGGGTACTTTACTGTTCATTTGCATTAGTCCCATACAACGTTACAGTTCAGCACTCCTGATGTTATGAGGACAGGTAGCTTAACGGGTGGCTGCAGGCGGATCCCAGGTGGTATGGTGGAACCCTCGGTATGTGCCTTCGTGCTCTAACCCCATCTGCTCTTTCCTGCTTTCCAGTTAAGTTATGAAGCCTGGTGACTTGAAATCAGCCCAACCTCCTTTCCTTTCTCACCTTCGCTGCCGTCGGATGACCCTCTACTGGCTGGCCGCTCGTCCCTTTGGCAGTGCCTGGTACCCTCTTTCGGTCTGCTCTGGTGCCCGGGAGAATTGTAGACTCCACGTGACTCCAGATTCTCTGTGGTCCTAAAGTATTCCACAGGTGCGGGTTCCGGTACCTGGTAAGCTGTCTGGGAGACCCTGCCGACGGCCCCTTTTCCCAAACCAGCTGCTCTCCTGGAAAAGTTCCCTTTCTTCCTCCTGGTCCCTCAGCCGAGGAACCCTAACCTCACAGGCCTCTAACAAGCCTCAGTCAAAGACCTTCTTGTTTCCCCTAGAGGTGGTTTTATTCCCTCCCGGGTAACCGGGTGTTGGAATAGGGTACCACCCATCGTCCCTGGGTCCACCTGCAGCTGGAGTATCTGCACCTCTTTTACGGGTGCAGTACCCCACTGTGACGCCTGCTTAGCGGGGCACCACATATGTATATGAAACGGAAAAAGATAAGCGGTGGAGCCGAACTCGTGTACGTAGAGAAAGAGAACCAAATGTGTGTGGAGCCATGAGTGCTATATAGTCTAGAACAAATCTGATGGGTCCAAAGAAGAAGAAACAATTACCATACTCCACATACTTGAAATTCCTGAAGAAGGAGCAAGTATCGCTCTGAAACTCGTTGAAAATAAAATCCCTTTCTTCATACATTCATTTGACAGTGTTTATGCCTGACAGCACAGCTTTTTTCACCTTTCTACTTCAGAACTATTACATGTACTATCTTGTGATCTTGATGGAAATGCATCATATGGTGTTGACTGTTGTTGACCCAATAAAGTCTTATCAGATTGTGGTTCCCTCACCCTGTGTTGTCTGGGTAGTGTTCTGTCCACAGGAAAGGAGTGTGGGGATTCGGTACGATGAGCCCTGGCCCCAGGCAGTCTTTCTAAAAGCAGCCAGGCCAGTGGAATAGAGCTGACACGCCCCCCCAGGACCGTGGGATACTCGGATCCAGGCAACAGTACTGTTGGGGAAGTCACGGGGATCGGGACCCGACTCCGTGACCCTGGCGGTGTCAATAAAAGTTCAGGAGAGTTATGGTTTTGGGGATTAAAGTCGTGACGCCACCCATGGTACTTGGCCATGGATAGCCGACACTGAAGTTCAGACCTGCGAGGCAGATTGACGATGCAGCCAGATGTTGTCACTCACTGTAGGTGGAGTGGTGCCCCGAGGCAGGGGTAAAAGTCTATGAGTAGATGGTAATGAAGTTTCAGTGCAGGGCAGGGGACGCCGGATTAATTAGAGGACACAGCTGATGCAATTCCACACATTTACTCACTGTTTTCAGGTGACAAAGTCCAGCCAGGTGCTGTGTCCTACGAGCCAGGGGTCAAGCCGCTTCCAGGTAGATTGGTAACACTTATGTAACCTATATTGGGAATTTTCACAATAAACTCATGATGATACACCACTATAGGACGTGTTATGATGCAATACATTTTTATTAAAGAATCAAGTAATAACAAAAACCCCCATAAAACCTACCCCATAAAAGCATATAAAGAGCATTGTGGTCAATAACAGGAATATTATAGTTGACCATGTACAAGTACCAGTACCTGAGATGCACAGAAATACAGTGAATAATGCTTGTCACAACCAAATTGTACATAAAAGGGTTTTTAAATCACAAACCACTGAAATTACCATGTGGCAAACATTAAAGTGCAACTACAGTACAAAAGCATAGCTCACTGGGTTATATAGGTATGGCTGTATAAACCGTGCACTAACAAGTAAATACTCCTTAGCAAGTACTTACCAGTGAGACTAGTGACGCACCCTGGGCAGGGTACTCAGATCTCAGGCAGGCAGTCTGGAATTCACGGGTGGCTG
This sequence comes from Allobates femoralis, assembly GCA_033576535.1. Lineage (NCBI taxonomy): Eukaryota > Metazoa > Chordata > Amphibia > Anura > Aromobatidae > Allobates > Allobates femoralis. The sequence continues at coordinate 600,418,594 of JARQOC010000004.1, forward strand.
CCTGAGACTGTGGCCCTGGTGGTCAATGAAACAGGGGAAAAATAAAATAAAAAGTTTGTTTCGTCACGCCACCTGCAGTACCTGGTGATGCTCACCAGCGTCGCCACAGTCCTCCGGTGTTCGATGGTATTGCGGCGATGATGGTATAATCCTCCGCAGGCAGGACTGGACCGCCGGGGCAACGTTTCTGTGAAAGGAATCAGTTCATGCAAGGAAAGGTGCAGCAGAGTCGAGAAGTCACTTCACCGAGTACTTTACTGGAACTCAACAGTCATTACAGTTCACAGTGCACTATGATGTTATTAGACAAATGGCTACGGGTGGCTGCAAGTGGATTTTATGGTTGGTAGACGGATCCCTCAATGTGTGCCTTTCTTGTTCCTTTTGCTCCTTGCCTCCCAGTGGCGGTGTGAAGCCTGACTTCATAGAGATTACGTCTGACCTCCTTCTGTTCCTCTTTACCTCCCTTGCTCCCGTCGGGTGAACCTTCTGTTGATCTCCGCGGCCGGCTACCGCGGGTCTGATTCCCCTCTAGTGGATGCTTTTAGGAGTCAGGGCCGTATCTAAAGATACCGCCGGTCAACGGATTCTCTGCAGGCCGTGAAGGTTCCTGCAGGTGCGGGCTCCGGTACCCGGTTTCTACTTTGAGCGAACTCCTCCAGCTCCTTGAGTCCCTTGCTCCTTTCTCTTTCCTCTGGGATCTATTCCTCTGTTTCCCTTCGTCTTTCGTGCCTCAGGTTCCCATCCTGAACTTTTGTAGCTTTCTACCCTGGAGGCTGTTCATCCACCTCCGGACAAAGACAGACTGGCCAAAGACCGACAGTCAAGGACCTCCTTACTCCCCCTGGGGGCTACTATATACCCTCCCGGGGTCCCTCCCACCGTGTGACTAGTGTAGGGTGTGGGTATAGGGTTCCACCTACTGTCCATGAATCCACTTGCAGTGAGGTGACTACACCGCTTTTATGGGTGTAGTACCCCTTTTGTGGCACCTACATAGTGGGGCGCCACACTAGCAACCTATACTGACCACAAGCCCAGCACCTGAGGTGCTGGGCTTGTGGTCAGTATAGGTTGCTAGTCTCACTGGTGAGCACTTGCTAAGGAGTATTTACATGTTAGTGCAGGGCTTATACAGCCATACACATAATCAATGTCGCTACTTGTATAGGCTCCTATATAACCCAGTGAGCTATGCTTTTGTACTGTAGTTGCACTTTAATGTTTGCCACATGGTAATTTCAGTGGTTTGTGATTTAAAAACCCTTTTATGTACAATTTGGTTGTGACAAGCATTATTCACTGTATTTCTGTGCATCTCAGGTACTGGTACTTGTACATGGTCAACTATAATATTCCTGTTATTGACCACAATGCTCTTTATATGCTTTTATGGGGTTGGTTTTATGGGGGTTTTCGTTATTACTTGATTCTTTAATAAAAATTTATTGCATCATAACACGTCCTATAGTGGTGTATGATCATGAGTTTATTGAGAAAATTCCTAATATAGGTTACATATTGTTGGTTTGCAGGAATTTTAGAGAGATATGGATTTCAGGTTCCTAATATTGGTAATAAGATTGGTGACACTTAGCCGGCACCCTGTTCTGTATACCTTCTTCGGGTCATCTCCATCTTGTGCTGGCTTTCTCCCTCCTGCCCTACACCTCACGCTCAGTGTCCAGCGCCAGTGGCCTCGGACCCTACCGGGCAACGTACTCCTCGCTCCCTTTGGCCCTATCAGGCCACCTTTGCAGCAAATGGCGTGGGTTTGTCTGCTGCTCCTGGAGATGCAGCAGCCTCCGGCTGGCTAGCTGTGGCCTCAAGCCTCCTCTACTAGTCTGGGCCTGGTAACCCTCTGCGGCCCTGGTCCCTCCACTTGCCTGCGACTGGCAATGGATGTGAGCCCCACAGGTGGATGTCTCACTTCCCATGCCTCTGGGACCCCTTCCTTCTCTGGAGCTCCTGCCTGGCTCCCTCCGGCTTTCTCCCTCTCCGGGACAAGCTCCTCCAGCTCCAGTCCCCTGGTCTCTGTCCTTCTCTGCTCCTTCACTGGAGCTCAACTCTCCTGCTCCTTTCTCCTACTTCTCCTCTCACTCTCTCTCCTCTTCTCTTCTCACTGTCACTTCCTGGTGTCCCCTTCTCTACAGTTTGACCCACCACCCTATCTTAACCCCATCTCCAGCCAGGGATGGGGGTTTGATCAATTCCCCCACCTTTCTGGCCTGGAGTGTCTAGTAGTGCATGTGACCCACCCGAAGGCCTTTGGGTACTCGGATTCCGGGCGTTGATTAAAGGTGCTGTCACTGGTGGCCGGTGGCCGGGGCCATGGCCCTGGTGGTCACTGCAAAATGTGTAAAATAAAAGAAATAAAATAAAATAAACTTCGTGACCCCACCTACGGTGTCTGGGGAATGCGCCAATGCTGCTCTCAGACCTCTGGGGATGATGTGGCTGCAGCTAGATGGTGTTGCTCTCCATAGGTGGAGCAGAATCCCCAGGGCAGTGCTCCGGTACTGGTTGTCGTGGTCACAGGCGTGGTAACTGTGCAGGCAGAATGCTAGGTGACTTCTCCTCGCGTGAAAGAATGACACACTACCCGTTGCTGAGTCTCTGTACTGATTTACTGGTAACCTTCAGGCAATAAACAGGTTTGCAGTCTGGGGTAGTTGGCCTGGGTAGTTACCAGTGGATGAGGTGTCTGTCTGTGGCTTTCACCGGTGTTTTGTAGCCACTGCTCCTGCAAAGCCAGTGGCCTCCAGTTTTCCTGGTCGGGGCCTGAAACACCCAAAGCAGATTGGGGTCGGTCCCCTCCGGCAACCAGTCCCTCCCCCCGACTTTGGTCGGGACCGGATTCGGGGCACCCAGGTGGATCCCCCACTCCCCTGTCCCCTAGGACTCTCTCAGTCCTGCGTCCACTCCGGACGCCCTTCTCCAACATTCTCCCTCTTTCTACTCTTTCTCTCGCTAACTGCTAACTCCTCCTCCTGACCAGGAGATGGGGCCCTCCCTCTCAATAGGGTCTGCCCAAATCCCCTAGTCTGGAATTGAGATGATGTTGTGTCTCGGGTTTGCGATCCCTCTCACCTGGGAACGGTGACGCCACACCTATGGAGTAGGTGCAGCATCACTGTGGCGACCAGTCCGCTGGGGCGCCACACAGAGGTTCACCTTTGCCGTATTGCCTGTTTAACGTTCACAAGCAAAGTGCTGTCCCCGTAACCACAATGTATATGCCTATGTATTATGCAGAATAAAAATTAAAGTATATTTCTTGCTACCCTTTGTACCCTAGCTTCTGTGGCGCCCCGCAACGAGTGCGTCACAAGAGGGTATTGCAGCCGCAATATCCTCTGACTCAGCAATGAAATAGTTAACCCTGAGATCCAACCCAACATACAACACCTAGAACAGGGGACCAATCATAGGTCCTGGTGGGTGGAGTGTTAGGGTAGTGAACTAGAACACACAATAATCTAGAACCTGACGAGAGCAGACTAGAACTTGGAGAGGAGCGGGGGCTCCGCACCCCGTGCGGGCCCCTGGGCCGTCACCGGTCGGGTGTCAGCACCTGAGGCCTTAACTACCGGGATTGGGCATTTCTACACGGGTTCCCAAAAGACTCCCGTGCCCACAACTCACAGCCGGTTCACTGGTACCGAAGCTGGCAGCAGTTCACCTCTGCCACGCGAACCAGCCCCGTGGAGGATCAGCTTTACAGGAGCACCCCACCACCAGCCAGTTTCCAGTCGTCTAACCAGCGGTGTACCCACTGAGGGACCCAAGGCTCCCCAAAGCATCCAGAACGTACATCATGGATAGGGCATTGAAGCAGCCTCCCCGTACCCGACCTGGTATTCCTGGGCGACGCTGGCAAAGAAGGAACTAAGTAGGTAGAATGGAGGAACACTGCGGATCTCTGAGGAACACTATCACTGCTGAGTCCACCCGGTCTACTACTCAACCACTGTAAGCCATGTACTGCCTGCTCGTTACAGTAAAGACCCGTTGCAGAGACTATCTGTGTCCGTGTTTCCTTATGAACTATCCGTCCGCACACTAAGGTAACCGCAGCTGCCGCACAACATCTTGAGCAGCTCCAGCCTCCGGGGATCACCGCTCAGCCTGTGGGGAGCGTAACATCTTGCTGCTGTCCATCCCCCGGGGGTTCCGCAGCGTCGGTAGCCCTTACCGAACTACTCATAGGTGGCGTCACGAAGAAAACAAATTAAACTCCTTTAATCTGTTCCCGTAAGACGTCTTCAACACTTTTGATCTGCACTACACCGGGCCCCACTACCGGCAGGCGCGGTCCACCCGTGACAAGGAAGGAAGAAGAATCGCCTGTCTAAACCGGAGTCAGCCGGCCGCGGTGAGTCAGAAAATGGCGTCACGAACAGGATACGAGCAGGCCCGTTACCCAACGGGTATATTGTGCTTAAACTGGACTTTATTGTCTACAATTGGACTTTGTTCGTCCTAAAAAGAACTTTCCCGCCTTTACACCATTGGGTCAAGATGGCGCCCAAGATGGCGTTCCCGCCACAAGAAGCCGCCACGTGAAGCCCAGGAGTGAGTCAACCCCCCCCACTCATCGTGGGAGGGCTAAAGACAAAAGGCGCCAAACTCATTGTCCGCCCTGATTGCTCGAATCAACCATGGGGGCGGACCCCAAAGACTTTTCCCACGATTGGACTACAAAAGCCCAAAGGAAATGGGAGTGTCATAGACACACCGACAGAGAGAGAAGACTTCTTCACCAGCTCTACCAGGACGTCTTACCGGTTGAACGGGTGTGGTTTCCCTCCAAGAAGAATGGCCAGCATGAGACTCCAAGACCTGATGCGGGAGGTCGAGGCGGAGGCCAGAGCAGCCATCAGCCAACCGGGTCCGGATCCTGCCCTTACCATAGATGGCAGCCCCGACTTCTGGCTAGAGGCTCTACAAGACCTCCGGGTGCGGTTACTAGAGACAGTGGAATGGACGATCCGTAGCTGGAGCGCGACCCTAGGCAGACGACTACACCATGCGATGCAGCAGAGCCGACCGGGTACAGCTTCTCCAAGCCCAGACGACGTCACCAGCTTCTCGACCGCCTCACCGTCGCCTACCACCTGTCCTGCTCCGTCACCAGAGCCAATAGACTGCGTCATTCCGGTGGAGGCCGCAACTCGACCCGTTCCAGCGACCAATATCGCAACCGATCCCGTTCTTGAGCCGGAGCTCATAACATGCTCCATTGAAGAACTCGATCTTTACCAGGTTCCCACCGAGGAACCCGCGACGAGTTTCACCACTACAGAGACAGTCGCTTGTTTCGTCCCCATACCGGAGGCTTCCCTTGCCATTGCCGAGGCCTACCTGGTAACCGGGATTGAAACACCTTTACCTGCGGAAACAGATGAAGAAGCAGGCAGCCTGGAAGCCCTGCAGGACGTCCCTACGGAAGGATCCGCAGCACCACCGCCCTGTTGTACGACGGAACAAGCTTCAACATCTCTCATCATCGAGCAGCCTGATGTGGTCATCGAGGAAGAGGTCGGAGAGGATGACGACGAGACCCACAGCACCGCTGAGGATTTCGACACCGGGTTCGCTTGGGGAGACAACAAGGAACTTCCTTCCGGGCACACAGCTCGGGTACACTGGTCGGGTGCAATGCCGACACCTTCCCCTGTGCCGTTCCACCGGGTTCCGATACAGACAGCCCGCCAAGTTCAAGCTTCCCGCCAAACCACCAGCTCCGTTACTCATCTTTACACCCCGAGCCGTAACGACGGAAATGTACGCCAGAGACGACGAGAGGAGTGGCAAGCCCGAGAACGCGCCAATATGCAGGCCCGTGCCGAGGCTCGCCGCCAGCCGCCGTTGCCTGATGAACTCCGCCGTAAAGGTAGAATTTCCACCTTTAATTTAAATACCGGGTGGGGGTTCGCTTGGGAGGTGGGTTTGAATGAGGAGGTGTTTGTGGGGCGCCGGGACGTTGAGTCAAACTTGCCAAGAGGACATCCCGATCGCGACCTATACCGGGGCGATATAATCACCTACGAGCCCTATGCTTGTGCAGATGGGTGGTTTGCTATCCGGGTGCGCCATCACCCTCAGAGCCAGTGACTTTAAAACTTGAACTTCCTCAATGACTCTGTTCCCGTTAATCACTGACTTTGTGATCTTGCTGCTACAGCCTGGACTCTAGTTAAAGTACAGCCGACCGCACGCCGGGTCCGCACAAAGTGATTACCTGTTTCTTTGCTTATATCACCAAAGCATACCTTTATCTGTTTTTCATTTTAATAAAAGTGTGTCATATATGTATAAAAATGCAAAAACCTCTGTAATGTGAGTAGTTTGACGCTTGGGGACAAGCTGATTTAACCAAGGGGAGTGTGGCGCCCCGCAACGAGTGCGTCACAAGAGGGTATTGCAGCCGCAATATCCTCTGACTCAGCAATGAAATAGTTAACCCTGAGATCCAACCCAACATACAACACCTAGAACAGGGGACCAATCATAGGTCCTGGTGGGTGGAGTGTTAGAGTAGTGAACTAGAACACACAATAATCTAGAACCTGACGAGAGCAGACTAGAACTTGGAGAGGAGCGGGGGCTCCGCACCCCGTGCGGGCCCCTGGGCCGTCACCGGTCGGGTGTCAGCACCTGAGGCCTTAACTACCGGGATTGGGCATTTCTACACGGGTTCCCAAAAGACTCCCGTGCCCACAACTCACAGCCGGTTCACTGGTACCGAAGCTGGCAGCAGTTCACCTCTGCCATGCGAACCAGCCCCGTGGAGGATCAGCTTTACAGGAGCACCCCACCACCAGCCAGTTTCCAGTCGTCTAACCAGCGGTGTACCCACTGAGGGACCCAAGGCTCCCCAAAGCATCCAGAACGTACATCATGGATAGGGCATTGAAGCAGCCTCCCGTACCCGACCTGGTATTCCTGGGCGACGCTGGCAAAGAAGGAACTAAGTAGGTAGAATGGAGGAACACTGCGGATCTCTGAGGAACACTATCACTGCTGAGTCCACCCGGTCTACTACTCAACCACTGTAAGCCATGTACTGCCTGCTGGTTACAGTAAAGACCCGTTGCAGAGACTATCTGTGTCCGTGTTTCCTTATGAACTATCCGTCCGCACACTAAGGTAACCGCAGCTGCCGCACAACATCTTGAGCAGCTCCAGCCTCCGGGGATCACCGCTCAGCCTGTGGGGAGCGTAACATCTTGCTGCTGTCCATCCCCCGGGGGTTCCGCAGCGTCGGTAGCCCTTACCGAACTACTCATAGGTGGCGTCACGAAGAAAACAAATTAAACTCCTTTAATCTGTTCCCGTAAGACGTCTTCAACACTTTTGATCTGCACTACACCGGGCCCCACTACCGGCAGGCGCGGTCCACCCGTGACAAGGAAGGAAGAAGAATCGCCTGTCTAAACCGGAGTCAGCCGGCCGCAGTGAGTCACTTCTCCTTAAGTAAATAGAATTTAATTTTTAGTAACTTAACTAAACCTGAAGACAAAGGGGTCTGATGCTGCTAAGAGTGCAACCAGCCTTAATACGAAGGCGTCCCCAGTGCCCTCCGTACCTACAGACTCACAATCCTCAATTTTCTGTAGACGAACTTGCCATGGGTACCACCCCGCGTCTCGTTACAGCAATTATAGGAGGCTAATGGCTTCCTACTCGCAGCACAGACTTGTCGCAACCACAAAATATTTAACAAGATCAGCTCTTCTACATCTTCCGAAAAATCATTTAATGCTAAAATTTTATTTTATTGCAGAACTCAGGGTCACCAAGAAATGTCAATGGCATCAAAATTGCTTCACATTATGTGTTGACAAAAAGCATTTACAGAGAAGCGATTGCCACCCGGGGATGATAATAATATCACTTAATAGGTGCAGAGAAATGTAGATGCATGGAGTCCGCTGGTCTTATAATGGCCGCTTTCCATTTCTCTTTCATACAATTACTTGATGTTCTAAAAAAAATGTTCTTGTTAACTCTTGTTTCTCTCCATCTGAGAACACAGTTCCATTATTATTATGTTATCCACAGTCTGATCAAAGTGGGATTCATTTTTATCGGAGGTGAAGAATTAATAAAGTTTCTCCACCTTCTCCATTGTATCTGTTCATCTGAATCAGACCTCACTTGGATGTCATTCGAGGGCACTCTTGATTTTTTTCACGGACCCATAGACTTCAATGGGCGAGTACCATCCCATTCTCGGAGTCACTGGACACTGTAGGTCCAATGATAAAGGCAACACAACTGCATGAACATCGACACCGATGTGCAATCACGCAACATGGGGAGGTGATTGGTGGTATTTTTATATGCACACTAATGAGGGCTCCCACGTCATTTGATGCGCTTGGAAAAAGGGCAAGATTTGAAAATGTGGTGCCCTGTGACAGGTAAAGCCACAGAACCAACTAGTGCACTAAGGGATTTCCACATCTGGTACCTCACCTACACACAACACCTTCCACTCCAGGCCTGTAGGGGGAGCTCTACTGGTTGCTGTTAAGCCAGATCCCATATCAATACAGGTGCTGGGGGCGGAGTTAGCCTGAGTGTGACGTCACTAGAAGAACTGTGAAGTCAGCTCAGTGCTTAGTGAGCAGGATTGGTTACCGGAGCCGTGCCAGGCCTGACACCAGCACATAGCCAGAGTCAGTATGAGGGTCCAGAGAGTGAGGGCCGAAGGCAGAGGCGAGGAACACTACAGTGGGGGCAGAGGAGCCATCCCGGCTCACCCCACCAGAACACCAGTCACTGGAGATCGAGTCTGCAACAGGGAAAGAGATCAGCCCAGCAGAGAATCCAGTACACCTTGGAGGCTTAGCTTCCCGGACGCCCACAGCACCCACATTTGAGAGCCAGGGACTTTAGGAGAGATAGCGGTAGCCCAAGAGAGAGTGAGAGCCCTCAGAGCAGCAACACGAGTGTGGAGAAACAGGAGGTCATGCCTGGTTTCATGCTAGCCATGCTTTGGGACAATGAACAGAACAAGGAGGCCTATACCCCACTCCGTGTGGAAATCCTGAGGTGTAGCCTTCAACCCGGAGAGTGCAGCAGCAAGAACATCAGTAACATCGGGGTAATCCTTGACTCCTCCCTATCCTTCAAGCCCCACATAGAGGCCCTCACCACATCCCTCCGGCTCCAGCTCAAGAACATCTCATGGATCCGCTCCTTCCTCACCCACGACACCGCTAAAACACTCATCCATGCTCTTATCATCTCCCGCCTTGACTACTGCAACCTCCTTCTCAATGGCCTCCCGGGTAACTCCCTCACACCTCTCCAGTCTATCCTCAACTCCGCTGCCCGACTAATCTACCTGTCCTCCCGCTACTCCCCTGTCTCCCCCCTCTGCCATGCCCTTCACTGGCTCCCCGTCTCCAAGAGATCCCAATTCAAAACATTAACCATGGCGTACAAAGCCATACACAACCTGGCCCCACCATACATCTCCGACCTGGTCTCCCGATACCTACCCTCACGCAACCTCCGCTCCTCCCAAGAACTCCTCCTCTGCTCCCCCCTCATCTCCTCCTCGCACAACCGCGTCCAGGACTTCTCCCGGGCATCTGCCTTACTCTGGAACTCCCTTCCCGAACACGTCAGACACTCTCCTACCCTGAGTAGCTTCAAGTGTCACCTGAAGACTCACTTGTTCCGTCAAGCCTATAATCTGCCATGAGACCCAGGCGACCGCCCAATACCTGACATTCCCCCATCTAATAATAATAATAATAATAAAACTTTATTTGTATAGCGCCAACATATTCCGCAGCGCTTTACAGTACAATGGTACATGTAAGAAAAATATACGGTACAGAAAGGTAATGCAGAACAGTAGTTACATACAAGAAACATAGAATCAACTCAGGAAATACAATAAAAAAGGCAGAAAATGAAGGTGACCCTGCTCGAAGGAGCTTACAATCTAAGACGGGATGGGAACACAAAGTACAGGGGCTTATAACAATGAATATCTTATGTTTAGGTGACTACTGTTAGGGAGAAGGATAGGCCGCCCTGAAGAGGTGTGTTTTTAGGGAGCGTCTGAAGCTATGCAAGTTGTGGATGGTCCTAATTTCTTGGGGTAGAGCATTCCAGAGGTTTGGTGCAGCTCGAGAGAAGTCTTGGAGTCGGGAATGGGAGGTTCGGATTAATGCTGATGTTATTCTGAGGTCACATTCAGAACGAAGGGGACGGGTGGGGTGGTAGACAGAGATGAGGGTGGAGAGGTAAGGAGGTGCCGCACCATGAATAGCTTTGTGGGTGACAATGAGCAATTTGAATTTGATCCTATAGTGAACGGGTAGCCAATGTAGTGACTGGCACAGAGCAGAAACATCTGAGCAACGGTTTGCTAGATAGGTGATCCTGGCTGCTGCATTGAGGATAGACTGGAGAGGGGAAAGCTTACTGTGGGGGAGGCCAGCTAATAAAGAATTACAGTAGTCAAGGCGGGAATGAATCAGGGCCACGGTGAGGGTTTTAGTTGTTTCCATGGTGAGAAAGGGGCGGATTCTAGAGTTATTTTTCAGGTGCAAGCGACAAGAGCGGGTGAGAGATTGTATATATGGGGTGAAAGAGAGATCACTGTCCATCAAAACACCGAGACAGCGAGCCTGCTGAGTAGGCGTTATCGTGGTGCCGCACACCGAGAGAGAGATGTCATATTTAGGGAGGTTAGTGGAGGACGGGACCAGAAGAAGTTCAGTTTCAGATAGAGAGCGGACATGATATTGGAGACTGTGGTTAGACAGTCATTGGTGTTCTGTATTAGAGCGGGAGTAAGGTCAGGGGAAGAAGTGTATAATTGTGTGTAATCAGTATAAAGATGGTACTGAAAGCCAAATCTGAGGATGGTCTATCCAATCGGGGCCGTGTACAGATAGAAAAGAAGAGGGCCAAGGACCAAACTCTGAGGGACCCCAATAGTGAGAGGAAGAGAAGAGGAGCCAGCAAATGATACACTGAAAGAGTGGTCAGAGAGATAGGAAATGAACCAGGAGAGAGCCGTGTCCTTGATGCCAATGGAGTGCAGCATAGAGAGTAGGAGATGGTGGTCAACAGTGTCTACTGTATCCTAACCTGCCCCTCTTAGACTGCGAGCCCTCATGGATAGAGTCCCTGCCCCTCCTGTACCTGTACGTCCTGATCGCCTAGATTTAGTGTACTTCTTCTTGTCTCCCTCATCCTCATGTAAAGCGCCATGGAACCTAATGGCGCTATATAAATAAATAATAATAATAATGATAAAAGGTACAGAAAAAGACTTTATTGTGTGCGTGTCCCTTCTTCAATCAGTCCCACACCACAACGACTACACTGCCCCATTCCTACCGTGCTGCCCTATTCCACCATCATTCCCTACAGCCCCAGGGAACCCGTTCTTCCTGTTGAGAGCTCAAACACCTTGCTTCCGCCCATCACCCCGGAAGTCCCAGCAGCGCCTGTGCCATCACCGGATCTATAGGTGGCGTCACGACTGACAATAACTTTTATCCCTGTAAATACCCCTTTTTCATTGTCACCCAAGGGCACAGGCTCAGGCACGGACCACCCGTGACATCCCTGCACCCGACCACCCGAGACCTGAGTGCCCAGTCCCTTGTGGCCCCAGACACATACTAATGAGGGCTTCCACATTATTTGATGCGCTTGGAAAAAGGGCAAGATTTGAAACTCCGGCAGTGTGACGTCGGTGTTTGCAGTGCGCTCAGGTTCTGGCTGCCATAGGGATGAATAGACAGCGTTAATGCAGTGTTACCTTTCCGGTAACACTGCGCTAATGCTGAAAAATTCTAAGTTTCAGACGGAACCTCCTGAATGCAGGAAGTAATGCAAGTCTGACCCTAGCCTTAGGGGGAGACAAGACACAGTGGTGCCAGATCACCTTTCACAATGATAGGGCTGAAATTACAATTGCAACCAGATTACAGAGTAATGATAACAGGAATACATTAATGTTCTGTACATAACCTCTCATGGTGGAAACTTGAATAATTTCCAATGATTATATCCCATACTGCATGGGATAAACCCCTGCACCCATAGAGACAATTAGATAAGCATTCCAATAATAATTAGAACCTTAGTTTCACACATATAGTTCATGCATCATACCCAAATCAATGTGTAGTGGCATCCACAGTCACAGGGAGAAGCCCCGTCACGTGTTTCTGTGCTTCCGCAGGGGGCAGTGGTGGATGTGTGTAGGACAGGTGATCCTCTTATGAGGACCCAATAATTTGACAGCCAATCATGGCACATGACGCTCCACGCCAGCTGGACAGCGGTGACTGCAAACACGGCCCCTTTTTACTGGGGACCACGGACCAGGTCACGCCACCGTGACATCCCACAGTCCCGACGACATCGAGAGGGCCCAAATCCGAGTACCCCACGTTCCCCGCTGGGGCCAGTCACTTGCCTGTGTAGACTTTAAGCAAGAGTGATGCTTCTTTAAGAGGAAGGAGCACAGTATGTTGTGCCTGGTGTTTCGATGAGGGGGGGGGCTAAGAGGTTGATATAAGTCTCTATCCTGTCTCTCACTCTCTCTATCACTATAAGAATTGGATGAAGCATTACCCATCCTCCTACCCTGTTAAAACATTAACTGGAAATTTTTTATTTAACCATTACTTATAAAGTGATGAATGCCTTATGTTATGCGCTGAATTTGCATCTATCTTGTACCATATCCAATTCTACCAAGGGCAAAACAACCACCAAGATTTAACCACCTGTAAATCAATGCAGCAGGTGATTGACATGTGCAGCATGACATCACTATTTGTTTTTTTTATTCCTCCCCTGTGGGCTTGTCTTTCTGCTCTAAGCCAAACCCATCCAACCACACCCTTGGATGAGTCTGGATGAGAGGGAGGGGAGCGTTGGCTGGCAGCAGAAAGACAAGCCCACAGGGGAGGAATAAAATAAAAACCTAAATAGTGACGTCATGCTGCACACATCAATCACCTGCAGCACTGATTTACAGGTGGTTAAATGCAGGTGGTTGGTTCCCTTTTAGCCATGAGTCCCTAGAAGTTTCCTCTCCTGAGCGCTGTAGGATGACTCTTTGTGAGTTTGAGATTTGCTAAGTTTAGTCCCCTTAATGCTTTTGCATTATAAGTTCACCTAATTGATATAAATTGAGAAAAATAACAACTAAATATGGTCATATGTGGCTTAGAATTTATAACCCGTCACAGCTTCGTGGAGTAGGAGTCAAGTGGAAGTTGCAGACAAGTTCATTTTAACTCATAGAGGATGTAAACCTCATGGTGGTGAGCAGGCTCTGCTTTGGTGGCCAGTCTAAAGGATGTCGTAATGGTAACGTCATCTGGGCGGGCACGGTGGTTAAGCACGGAAGTGAGGATAATAGGGTCATTGGTGTCCTGAAAGTTTACTGGCTCTGCTTGTGACTCACCGTAGCCGGGACTTCATGGGGCAGGCGTTTTTCTCCTCCTTGTCATGGAACCGCGCCTGCGGCTGTGGGGCCCGGTGGTCCAGATCAATATTGTTGGCTGAACAGTTAAGGGGTAGTTAATTCTGTCGTGACGCCACCTGTGATAGTTTCGGTGAGTTCACCGGCGCTGCTTGGGCCTCCGGGGGGTGTGATGCAGCAAGATGGACGTCCCCACAGGACGAACGGGAGTCCCCGGGGCCAGGATCTGTGAGGCAGCTGCGGTACTTCTAACATGCAGAGATGGACAGTTCTGAAAAAGGCACGGACACTGATTGTCTCTGTAATGGGTATTTTACTGTAACCAGCAGGTGATACATGGTATACAGATAACGGGTAACGGACTGGGTGGACTCAGCAATGACCGGTGTTTCTCAGAGCTCCGCGGTGTTCCTCCATTCTAACTTATTCTGGGTGAGTTGCGATGTCGCCTTTGAGTGCCAAGGTCGGGTACAAGGGGTTACTTAAATTTCCCTGCCGGTGTGTACGTTCCGGTGTGAGGGGTAACCTGGGTCCTTTTGGTGGGTACTCCACTGGCAAGACGGCTGTGTTTGCGACGGCGGTGGGATACTCCTGTAGAGCGGTCCCTCCACTCCTGGTTTGCATGGCAGTGATAAACGACTCCTAGCTTCGGAACCAGTGATCCGGTTGTAGATGGGCACGGGTATATTTTGACCCGTGGATGGTCGCCCAAGATCCGGTTGTTGAGGCACCGGGTAATGGCGCCCAACCGGTGGTGGCCCGGGGGCTGCACGGAACTGTGCAGAGCCCCCCTCTCCTACGTTCCTCTCGGCCACGTTTCTTTCTCTTTCTCCTACACTCTCCTTCTAACACACTACACCTACACTCTGCCCACCAGGACCTTATTGGCCCTCTATTCTGATGATGCATGTAGGGTATGGAGCTCTGAGTTTTAACCATGTCAATGCTTAGTCAGAGAATATTACATCTGCAGTCTGGGATGCAATACCCTCCTGTGACGCACTCGTTGCGGGGCGCCACACTTGCATAGCAGCCAATACGTGCCGCCCCTTTATGGCTGTCTGGCCTGGTGCTGGATGTCAGACAGCTGGGGATATTACAGTACTTGTGAATGCAAATGTACTAGCACTCCACTTGATTCCTACTGGGATTGTTAATCCTGTGATTTAAATAAAGCTGTGGCCATTTTGACAATCAAAATAATGTATTTTGTGTATTTATTCCAGTGTCTAA
>JARQOC010000004.1:600433409-600543167 GCA_033576535.1 Allobates femoralis
ACTTAGAGACAGATACACCTACTTCACTGAGAGTGTTCTGGACTTCAGTTGATGTTGTGAACGGGTTCTTCTTCACCAAATAAAGTATGCGGCGATCATCCACCACTGTTGTCATCCGTGGACGCCCAGGCCTTTTACAGTTCCCAAGCTCACCAGTCAATTCCTTTTTTCTCAGAATGTACCCAACTGTTGATTTTGCTACTCCAAGCATGTCTGCTATCTCTCTGATGGATTTTTTCTTTTTTTTCAGCCTCAGGATGTTCTGCTTCACCTCAATTGAGAGTTCCTTTGACCGCATGTTGTCTGGTCACAGCAACAGCTTCCAAATGCAAAACCACACACCTGGAATCCACCCCTGACCTTTTAACTACTTCATTGATTACAGGTTAACGAGGGAGACGCCTTCAGAGTTAATTGCAGCCCTTAGATTCCATTGTCCAATTACTTTTGGTCCCTTGAAAAAGAGGAGGCTATGCATTACAGAGCTATGATTCCTAAACCCTTTCTCCGATTTGGATGTGGAAACTCTCATATTGCAGCTGGGAGTGTGCACTTTCAGCCCATATTATATATATAATTGTATTTCTGAACATGTTTTTGTAAACAGCTAAAATAACAAAACTTGTGTCACTGTCCAAATATTTCTGGCCCTAACTGTACATATATATGGGTTTTACGGGGTATAAAACATGGACTTCAGACTTTCACTCTCATCTGACCAATTGCCTCTGGTTAAGTCTAGTCTGATTGAAATTAATCACTTTTGTACAATTCTACTTACACCAGAGCTAAGTGTTCCCACATACAAGTGTTTGTTTCCCTAATGGACTATGAGTCTGTGTAGAACAATATCTTCTTGTTAAACTAAACAGAACCAAACACAAGTGCATTATAACTTTCTGTAAAAAAATATTAATAATAATAATTATAATTTCCATTTAATTTGAAGCTCCATGTATCCATTAAATGTAATAATGTCTGTGGTCATATAGCTTTTATCTGCAGGGAACGGTTACATTAACGTTTAATGTACCGAGTAGCACGATGTGCAGGCTGTGAATAGTAAGCATAATGCTTTACAGAAAATTAAAAGTTCAATTTGTCATTTAAGTTTGTACACCCTCAGGACGAAACATTTATGATTTTTTTTTTAATTATGATGGTGATAAACTGATCTATTTTAATATTTTTTGATTAATCATTTAGCATTTCCTTAAAAATAAAAAATCTTCGAAAACTTTCAAATAGAAGTAGTTGTTAAAATATTATATACATGGTCACTGTACTTTTTAGACAACTTGATCTTTTGATGGACAATGGTAGCCATGCTGGAAAGTAAGAAAGGAAGAATGATGAAAGGAATCACCCACTGAAATAAATGGATGCCAAGTTACAGATAAGAATTGGACCAGTGGCGGACCTTGACCCCAGGGGGCCCTGGTGCAGCCGTGGTGAGGAGCGGGGGAAGGGGGGTGCTGGTGGCCGTCAGTGAGGGGCGGGTGGTGCTGGCGGTGCAGCGCCGTTTAGTGGTGCTACAGCTTTCCCACCTGCTGAGCCGCGCATTCCTGGGACCTGGGGCGGCAGAGGAGGAGAGGAGGCCTGACCCTCCTCTCCTCTGTCATCGGGTTACGGGGTCGGCTGGGGGCCGGTCGGGGTAGGTCCGCCCCTGAATTGGGCCATTTCCTGGAAAATATTAGACTAACATGCTACAGACTGTAGAGAGAGACAGAAGGAGTCCTAGGGGCATAGGTAGTGAGCAATCCACCTGTGCGCCCGAATTAGTGGGAAAGCTGAAGGACTGGGCAGAAACCAACCAGGGTGTCGGCTCTGAGGTGGCCAGGACACACCACGCTCCAACCATGAAACTGGTGGGGTACTAGATCTTTATGTACCATGACCCAAAACCCGGCGCAGCAAAGAGAAGGCCGCCGTACTAGGGCCATTGGACCAGGCAGGTCACCCAACAAAGGCCCGTGGCCACTGAATCGTAGCTTTACATGTGGAAGAGTAAGTAAGAGAGGCCCATGGAAAGGAACACAAAAAGGGGTGACCTGGACGAGCCATCCAGCTGCTAAAAGACTAACAGAGCTGCTACTGCACTGTCTTGTAACGTGAACACCTGCCGAGAAAGCCAAGTAAACCGGGTTGAAGCTCAGCACTGTGTGAGACTGTTATTTCTGCTCCTGAGGAGAGGTAGACTGAATCACCGAGCCGGCAGCAGGAGCCTGCCTAAGAGTGTCCCTGAACCCTGCCAGCAGCCAGCACAGCCCCACTGGCCTCCCGTTCCCCAATGATCCTATTACTCCGTAGACTATACAGTTGATCTGGGGACCCGTTCTTCCTGTGGAGAGCAAAACCATCTCAGCTGCTTCTTCCATCATCCCAAGATGTCCTGACTACAGCAGCGGCTATACCGGCCACATTCCACAGGCCGCATCACGACAAAAACTATTTTATTTTTATATTTTTCTTTTATCCCTTTTTCAACTACCCCTTTTTACTGATCGCCTGACGAGGGGATCACGGATCGAGTCACACTCCTGTGATATCCTGCAGCCCAGACGACGACGAGAGGGTCCGGTTGAGAGTACTCTACAGTCCCCACCCGGGGCGAGTCATTAGTCTGGTATCCTACCTGAGACTGGTATCCTTCCTGTATCTGGTACCCTGCCTGAGTCTGGTACCTTGCCTGAGTTTGGTACCTTGCCTGATTCTAGTACCTTGCCTGAGTCTGGTACCTTGCCTGAGTCTGGTTACCTTGCCTGATTCTAGTACCTTGCCTGAGTCTGGTACCTTGCCATAATTTGTGGCCCCGTTTGGAACTTTTTGCATTCGGGTCCATGAGCTTCAAGTTACGCCACTTTCTGTACCTACAGTATTTGCGTAGGTTGTAAGAACAGAGTTGGTGTTACGGTTACATGAGCTCATGCCTTCCAAAAATCTTATATTAAATATCGTAATAAAATACCCAATGAATAATTTACCTGACATTTTAAGGTTTCTCCTATGAAAAGTTATACTGAAAGTCGTCACCCACATCACTGACTTACTACAAAGACAGGTGGGCTGTGCTACCTACCTCAACGGTGGGCAAACGACCTTCACCTCCTCTTCTTACCAATTCACTACACATCTTTCTTCTTCTATTCTTCCCACTCTCATCACCCCCTCACTTCTCCTAACTCGCTTTTGCAATTCATCAATTAACCCTTCCATGCCTAAGCCTTCTCTTCTTCATTGTCTTTCGGCTCCTCGCGCTTTTCATACAGTAAGAGGGGCTCTCTCCAACGCTCATCTCTTGAGTAGGAGGTGGTTCTGGAAGGATAGCACGCTGCATTTTTCAATGGCAGGGATACAGAGCACACGAGACTTCACCATGGCAGTAACGTAAGGGTGGGAGGAAGCCGCGTACAGGAATGATGCAGTAATTGGAAGATCCCCTGGCATATGGATTTAATGCCGATATCAACAAACATATTAACAGAGAGTTGCATCTCATCACGGATATCTGAGGCTGCCATCAGACACAGGGAATCATAGATGATCAAAGGAATTCCATCACTGCCTTTCAAGTTGTGTGCCAAGCACATAATGTGTTTCCTTCTCCGCTATAGGATAGTGGCCAAGTGGCTGCAACGATGAACAGTATGGGCAGAAGGAGGCTTGATTGAAGGAAAAAAACGCAACGTACTCTGAATTCTCAGAATTAGTCTTAGACATTCATCAATTAAAAAACAAAGCCTGACATCATTAGAGTGTCCTATATCATTAACCATATCCAGACGGAACGCAAGACTGTAGACTTTCTTATTAGTTTTTGGAAAACTTTAGATTCCTTTTACCATAGCCATCTTGAAAAGTTTCTTGGCAGAAACAATATGGAAAATGTTAATTTAGAAAAGATAAAGAGTATAAAAAAGCCCATACATATAAACTAATGTTTGGAAGCCTAAGGTTTGATTCCAACAAGCGGACAAGTCAGATCTAAGAAAAAACTGTGATCAATGGCCTAACTAGAGTCCGATAGGCCTCAGAATTTGGACCTTGGGTCTCCCTTCCCTGCATGTTGGTCAGATGTATGGGCCCTTGTTAATCGTGTAAAGACATATCTGTTGCTCCCCCCCCCTCATTATGTAGGGCTGGCCCTCATTCTGAATAATGTTCCCTATCCAGTGCCTTTCTATGTATATATGTGTCCCCCATTCTGGGCCCCTTCAGTTTATATATATCCCCCATCCTGGTACATACGTTCCCCATCCTGGGCCCCTTTCGGGTATATGAGTCCCCCATACTGGGCCCCTCCCAGATATATATGTCCCACATCCTGGGCTCCTTTCAGGTATATATATCCCCCATCCTGGTATTTTTGTTCCCCATCTTGGGAAGCTTCCAAGTATATATGTTCCCATCCTGGGCCCCTTCCGGATATATACACCCAACATCCTGATACATATGTCCCCCATTCTGGGCTCCTTCCTGGTATATATGTTCTGGCGTGGTTCTCTATCTCATTAATATAAACAAAGCAGTCTCCTTCCCTCACTCCAATGATGCATGGCATCCTCTTCTGTAGCAGGCACAAGGGCTGGCAGCTGACATTGGCATGTGACTCGCCCAAAGGCTTAGGATACTCGGATCCCGGGTGTTGCTGCTGGATCCTGTCACAGGTGGTCGGTGCCCAGGTCCGTGGCCCTGGTAGTCGCTGAAAGTGTAGAAATAAAATAATAAAAGTCAATTGTTTGTGATGCCACCTGCGAAATCTGGTGATGGCACCAGCGCTGCCAACCATCCTCCGGGAATGTTCGATGGGCAGCTGGGTGATAAAGCTTTGCAGCGGCTTACTTGTCTCTTTAGAAGTTCAATAAACAGGTCTACAGTCATGGGTAGCTGGCCTGGGTAGTGACCGATGAATGAGGTGCTCGTCTGTGGCTTGCCTGGCCCGCTTGAAGCCTGGCCTGCCATCCTGCGCTCTCCTCTGTAACTCCGGACCTTTGTAAAAACCTTCTCTGTATTGCCACTACCTCTGGGGATTTTCTGCGGGTCCTGGCTCTTTGACTGGTTATGGTTACAGGTGACCTGGAGGCTGAAGGCTCCTTGGTCCAACCGGTGTTGGCGGCTCAGAGATTAACTTGCCTGCACCGCACTCGGAGCCGTTACTCTTCTCTGTAGACTGGGATCCTCCCAGACCGGTAGGTAGACGGTCTGACCCCAGGTGTTAGCATATACCCTCAGGCTACCCCTTCTTGTCTGAGACACCGCTCTTTCTGGGTGCCCTCCCTGTACAATCCCCTGAAGGAACTCTCCTCCCTTCCCGCTTTTCACTACCCACCTATATAACCTCCCACTGGGACCGCTTACCCTGGTAATGGGTTTAACCAATTGGCCCCCTGAGCTAGGTGTGTGAATGCAGGATCAAAGCCATATACGAACCTCACCCTTCACTGACCACTGGGATACCATACCCACTGGTCTGTGTGAAGTATCCCTTCATGGCACACCGACCAGTGGGGAGCCACACATGCCTGGTACACTTGTAGTGCCCAAGCTTTGGGGTACTCGGGTGTCAGGCGGCAAGGGGGTTAACTGTGTCACAGGGAATGGTGGCCACGCCTGACCCCGTGACTTGGGGTATCTTTTAAAATATGTAATATTTACAGGGGACTATTTACAAAGTTTGTTGTCGTGACGCCACCTGTAGTATCTGGTGATTTTCACCAGCGCCACCACAGTCTGCCGGAGGTAGTTGGTATCGCGGCCAGGATGGTAAAGTCCCCCACTGGTTCTACTGGGACCTCCGGGGCAGTGTAGTGAGAAGGGGCAGCTTGGAATGGAGCTGTGACTGGGATGGGGAGTGTTGGAGCAGTCTATGAGGGGCACCGGGAACGGAGAGGAATGATACACGCACACTGAAAAGTCTCTTTTACCTTTTTACTGGTGGTACGCAGGTAAAGACGTCCAGGGCACTGACAGGTGGACAGGATGCACAGTGGGTCCCCACAGCAAGTGGGTATAAGGCCTCCTCTGTTACTTTTGTAGGGTTGAAGCACAGCCTGCTTGTAGCCAGTCTTGCCTCCTCTCTCCTCCTGACTCTGATGTCTGTCTCTCCTCCTGTGCAGTCTCCGGGTTACCTTCTCTGATCACTGCAGTGATGCACTGCTGTGTCTGGCTCCCTCTCTTGACCCACAGGCGAAACCGGGCAGCCGAAGCCTCCACAGTGCGACGGGGTTCTCCGTGGTCCTATAGTATCCCACAGGTGCAGATCCACAATATCCGGTGATTTTCTTTGGGCGAACTTCCTCAAGTTTCTCGCTCCCTTTCTGCTATCTGCCTCTTGCCTTCTGTCCCCACTTAGGCTTGTGGGACGCAGAAGGGACACTCCGGGTCACTGGTTCGGGCCTAATCGCGGCACCGACCACCAGGACGTCTTCGCAGCTCTCCTAGCGTCTACACACTCTGACTAACTCCTCCCCCAGCAGCAGTATTTATAGGGGATCTTGCCTAAGGTCGGCAAGTGGGGCTCCCCCTACTGTGCCTGGGTGGAAGATGTTGTATGTAGTAGGTACCTGCTGTGGAAACCCAGTTGTGCATTAGATAAGTCTGTGGCTACCTGTGTGAGCAGGGCGCCACACACTGATGTCAGCTGCCAACTTCTGTTTGGCTGGCAACATATATTGCGGTTCAGGAACCCAACGGGTCTATGTGCTGCACTACATTTCAGCTGAATGTGCGTTTTTGTACCTTGTTTGACATGTATTGATAAATCCTTCAATCTAATCTACATTAACGCTTGCGGGGTTGACACATTTGGCTGCCCAGAGTGATTTAACTAAATTACTACCTCATCTTCACTAGAGCATCTGATGTCGAGGTTAGGTTTGTGCTGAAAGTTAGATGCCAGGTGCGATTACAGGGAGACTCAGTACTGTGACAGCTGGCTCCGGGGGTCATAGATGCAGACCCGGACACGGATACAGGCAGGAACAGTCTCTGGTAGTGACTGATGAAGACAAGGCAGCTGGTACAAGCAGGTGCAGACAGGACAGCAGATGAGGGCAGGAGCTGTGGGTACAGGGGACACGGCTGATGAAGCTGGTACTGCTTGTATAAAAGGTGTGGCAGGTACAGCAGGTGCAGTGGGTATGGCAGGTGCAGCAGATGCAGATGGTTCAAGCAGGTACTTGAACACAGGAGCAGGTTAGCAAACACAGGTATGGGATAAACAGGCACAGATATGGGTTAGCACAAGTACAGGAACAGAATAATACAGGAAATGGGACCTGACCACTAGCAGCGTGTCTCCAGCCTTACACCTCATTGCTCAGACACCTCTCAAAGGGGAAGGGTGCCTTAAATACTCAGTGCCCAGGAGTAGGGCGCAGGAGAGGGAGCTTGGGCAGATGTCGCAGGACGGCCGGAGAGGTTAGTTTGGTGGTGTCCCAACCAGGAGGAGGAGGCTGGACAGTGCGGGGACGTCAGCGGCGACATTACGTCTCCATATTTTCTATCTATACTGTATGGGCAAAATTACTGGAACACCTTCACATTACAGATTTTATATATATATATATATAAAACCCCTTTAACTTTATTTCAGCTGCATCATTAAAAGCTTTAGTACACAGTGAAAGGGGGAAGGAAGAATTAGGCCCTGTATACGATTGTCCCTCCTCACCCCTATCTCATAACGGGGTCGGCACTCTAGTATTCGATTCAGCGCCCCACTCCACGTTGACTTTCCCTAAACTAGCCCCTGTTCGTCATTGCAAAGCAGGAAAAGTGCACTCTATACTTAGAATGTGTCAGGGGCTATACTAATGTTTCTAGGAGAAAGCATCATAGGTAATCCGATAAACGATTTTGTTAGCGATCACATGCACGCATGATCGCTAACAAAATCATTCAGATCACTGGTGAGCTGTCACACAGGCACTCACCAGTGATCAAATATCGTTTCCACGATGTCTTGCTCCCGCTGCCAGGCTGCGGTAAGCAGGAGCAGGCTGGTCTCCAAGGTAAACAGCGGGTATCTAGGCAGCACGCTCTGCCTAGATACCCGATGTATACCTTGGTTACCAGCCTTCTCCGCTCACCGGCTGGTATCCAAGGTACACAGCGGGTAACTAGGGTGACTTTTGAACGATATCGGCAACGATATCGTTACTTGTGACGGTACCTTTAGGATACTCGGAACTGGGCTTTGAGGCTTCACAGGAGTCACAGGGGTCGAGACCTGGCTCTGTGACCCTGGCCATGTCATTAAAAGTTTTGTGTTGGTGTTTCTCTCTTTTAGGGAAGGTCATGAGGTGAGGAGGGCTCATTAGGGACAGGAATGACCAGACCTGGGGATATCCGTTTTATGTGATGCCACCCACAGGTTGTGGCTATAGATGTCCGTCGCTGCACGACACTTCCTCTGGGGGCTGATGGTATTGAGGTAGCAGGGTTGTAAAGCCCTCTACAGGTAGGGCTGATCCCCAGGGCAGCAGATAGTACTGAGTGAGTTGGTAGTTATGTCTCAGGTGCTCATGAGGCGTCAAGAAAATTCACAGACACAGTAGGTTGCAGTCCTCAGATCTTTTACTCACTGTTACGAGTGCAACAGCCCACTGAGTGCTGGGTTCTCGGAGGCCGGGATCCGGCTACTCCCTGATAGTAGGATGATACGCAACCGGTACCCCTTCTCTTTCCTTCTTCGGTCGTCTCACACTGCGCTTGCTTCACCCTCCTGCTTTGCGCCTCACCAGACAGAGCTCTGAGCCAGTAGCTGTGTGTTTTTCTTAGGGCTACTTTGTAGTATCTGGCACCCCAGAGTCCGGATGCCACAATCTCATTGCCTGAACTTTTCAACCTTTTGTCACATTTCAGGCTTCAAACATAAAGATATAAATTCTAATATTTTTGTGAAGAATCAACAACAAGTGGGACACAATCGCGAGGTGGAACGGAATTTATTGGATAATTTAAACTTTTTTAACGAATAAAAAGCTGAAAAGTGGGGCGTGCGATATTATTCGGCCCCTTGAGTTAATACTTTGTAGCACCACCTTGTGCTGTGATTACAGCTGCAGTCTCTTGGGGTTTGTCTCCTTCTTCCTTGCAGAACAGCTGGAGCTCAGTGAGGTTGGATGGAGAACGTTTGTGATCAGCAGTTTTCAGCTCTTTCCACAGATTCTCCATTGGATTCAGGTCTGGATGTGACTTGGCCATTCTAACACCTGGAGACATTTATTTTTGACCCATTCCATTGTAGATTTTGCTTTATGTTTGGGATCATTGTCTTGTTGGATGATAAATCTCCGTCCCAGTCTCAGGTCTTTTGCAGACTCCAACAGGTTTTCTTCCAGAATGGTCCTGTATTTGGCTCCGTCCATCTTCCCATCAATTTTAACCATCTTCCCTGTCCCTGCTGAAGAAAACCAAACCATGATGCTGCCACCACCATGTGTGACAGTGGGGATGGTGTTTTGAGGGTGATTTGTTTTGCATTGTGCCCAAAAAGTTTGATCTTGGTTTCATCTGAGCAGAGCCCCTTATTCCACATGTTTGGAGTCTCCCAGGCGGCTTGTGGCAAACTTCAAACTAGACTTTTTATGGATATCTTTGAGAAATGGCTTCTTCTTGCCACTCTTCCATAAAGGCCAGATTTGTGTAGTGCACGACTGATTGTTGTCCTATGGACAGACTCTCCCACCTCAGCTGTAGATCTCTGCAGTTCATCCAGAGGGATCATGGGCCTTTTGGCTGCATCTCTGATCAGTCTTCTCCTAGTTCGGAATGAAAGTTTAGAGGGACGGCCGGGTCTTGGTAGACTTGCAGTGGTCTGATACTCCTTCCATTACAATATGATCTCTTGCACAGTGGCTCCTTGAGATGTTCAAATCTTGGGAAATCTTTTTGTATCTAAATCCGGCTTTAATCTTCTCCACAACAGTATCTCGGACCTGCCTGGTGTGTTCCTTGGTCTTCATGATGTTCTCTGCACTTGAAACAGACCCCTGAGACTATCACAGAGCAGGTGCATTTATACGGAGACTTGATTAACACAGGTGGATTCTATTTATCATTACCAGTCATTTACTCTGGATCATTCAGAGATCCTCACTGAACTTCTGGAGTGAATTTGCTGCACTGAAAGTAAAAGGGACCGAATAATATTGCACGCCCCACTTTTCAATTTTTTTATTTGTTAAAAAAGTTTAAAATATCCAATAAATTTGGTTCCACTTCACGATTGTGTCCCACTTGTTGTTGATTCTTCACAAAAATATTAGAATTTATATCTTTATGTTTGAAGCCTGAAATGTGGCAAAAGGTTGAAAAGTTCAAGGGGGTCAAATACTTTCATAAGGCATTGTATAGGGTACAAAAATAGCAATACAGCACTTATCACTTGCTAAGTCTGGGGTTCACCCGTTCATTGTTAGCGCCTCCACATTACACCATTTTAAATCCATAGGCATTAATATGGAGTTGGTCATCCATGTGCAACTATAACAGCGTCCACTCCTCTGGGAAGGCTTTCTAGTCTTCAAGATTTCAGCATTTGTTTTTGCATGTATTTTTCTTATTCATCCAGAAGAGCATTTGTGAGATCAGACACTGATCTTTGTTCTAATTCATTATAAAGATGTTTGACGAGGTTGTGGTCAGGGTTCTGTGCACTCCGTCAAGTTCTTTCACACCTTATTCACCCAACTGTGCCTTCATGGATCTTGCTTTGTGTACTAGGCACAGTAATGGGGAACAGAAAAGGGCTTTACCCAAACTCTTCCCTCTAAATTGTAAGCTACATTTGTTCACAATGATTTGGTGTGCTGAAGCATTAAGATTTTCCTTTATTAGAGCTTAGGCACCAAGACCAATCCCTTCCGTATTATTTTCCTTCCAGTAATGTAACTTGAAGCTCAGGGGCCCTGTAGCAGCAAAAGCTCCAACAGGGCCCCCAATTATAGAAAGTTAGTCTTTTTCTATAGGCCAAAGGGACTTTTGGGGCCCACTAGGCTCCATGGCCCAGGTGCGATTGCAACTCCTACACCTGTTGTAGTTACACCCCCGATTCCTTCCATAACTACCTTCTACAGTACTTTAAAGATAAGGGGTTGGAGAGAGCACAAAAAGCCTGATGAGTGAGAAGACAATGAAGTAGAGAAGCCTTAGGCACATAAGGGTTAAGTAATGAAGGGTTAATTATTGAACCTTAAAGTATTATCTCTCTTCTACCAAATTTTACAGGTGGCACAATACAGTCAGGCAGGTTATGTTCTCCTGGCATTCAGCAAACCCAGAACACCTCTCCATCAGACATCTGACATTGTGCTTGGTGACATAAAGCTTGCATGTAGCTGCTCGACCATGGTGGTAAGCCATGCCATTATGCTCCTGGTGCACAGTTTTTGTTTTGAATAATAATGATCACTCAGTGACCTTGCTCTTTTTCAAATATTAGCATTGTGCTTGATGATGTAAGGCTTACAATCAGCTGCTTAGCCATGGAAACCCACACCACGAGCCTCCTGGTGCACAGTATTGTTAATGACTCGCCGCAGGCGGGGACCGTGGGATGCTCGGAATCAGGCACTCTCGTCGTCATCCAGGACTGCGGAATGTCACGGTGGCTGATCCCCTCGTCGGAAAGCAGTTAAAAGGGGAGTTTGAAAAATGGAGAAAAATAAAATAAAAGCAAAAACAAAAGTGTTTGTCGTGATGCTTGGATAGCTGCTGCTGCAGTCGGGACCTCAGGGAATGATGGGCAGATGGTTACAACACAGTGCAAAGGCGGCTCCGGTAGGTCCATAGAAGCTGAGACGGCTTGTCCAAATCACCCCCTTTCGTGTTCCTTTCATGGGCTTTTCGGTCTGTCCACACAGAAGCTATGATCCAGCTGCCACGGGCTTTTGGTGGGCGACCGGCCTGGTCCCCTAACCCTAGTACGGCGGCCTTCTTTTCGCTAAGCCGGAAGTTGGGTTGCGGGACATAAAGACCCTGCACCCCCGGTGTTTCTGGTTGGAGCGTAGAGTGTCCTGGCCACTTCAGCAGAGCCGTCACCCTGGTTTCTGCCCAGTCACTCAGCGTTCCTGCTAATTCGAGCACACCTAGGACTGCTTCTGTCTCTCACTACGGTCTGCAGCCCGGGACCCGGACAAGCCTCATGGTGGCACAGCCTGCTAGGTCCATGTCCTTTCAGTCCCGTTTGTTGGTGTTTTCGCCTCTCCTTCTGACTGAACTTGACTCCTCGACTTTACTTGGCTGACTGGCTAACTGAACTTGGTGTTTTCTAGTTTTGTTTCCTCCCCTGTGTCCTGTCCTAACTTCCCCACCTTCCACTTGTCTCCTGCCGTCATCCCGTTGCTCGGCATAAATTCCCTAGTCTTGGGATCGAGAGTGTGTTAGGTGTGTGTTTGGGGTGACTAGACTTACCAATCCCGGTTGCTGCGCCATCTAGTGGTGACCGGTCCGCAAGGGCACCACATTAATGCCAGAGGGCGTTTACAGTTACCTAGTAAGTAGAATGTGGGGGACTTTTATGCTCTTCAGCCCTTGGCGACCTCCCTGTGTACATGGTCTCCAATCATGGTTGAGTTGCTGTAGTTTCGAAAGACTTACATTTTTCGAGGCGGACTACATGACTTCACATCAGGTTAACTGTAAACTAATATGTAAGTGTATAGGAATTCCTAACTAATATACTTGTATTTTATATATTTTGTATAGTTTTTTTAATACTATACTTCATATATAAATTCATAGCAGAGGCAATGTGCCCAGACAAAGGAACCCTCTGCTCTCAACGTCCAGTCTATGGTGTGATAGGCTAAGCAATGTGCCGCTACTGCACAGATCTTTTCATTCGAAGTTAGAAGTTATTTGAACAGGTTTGTTTTTCATGTCCTTTGTTCAAGAGTGCGAATACGACGCTGCCCAACAGTAATATCAAAAAAGACCCCTAAGGGACTATGGAATATCTTTGAAAATTATCAATTTATTAAAGAGCTTAATTTAAAAGCAATACAATAGAAAATTCTACATTCAATATCAACAAAAGGGATACAATATGGACTCACAAAAATACATAAATTACAATCAATTCTGGAAGATTTTAGTGGGTTATACAGTTATACTATCATTATTCAGTACCTTATGGCATATGGAGATGCACTATAGAGGAATATCTAGGGTATGGATCCCACCCTCACCATAATGTCATCAAGTCAAATCAATCAATCCCACAGTAAGGTAATATAATACAGAAAATTGGTATTTATTATAATGAACATCAGGGTAGCTCTCCCATAATACTCTCCCCTTATTCAACACCTCCCATTCACTGCCTATCATCACCCACTGTGAGTGCAATCCATACAACATGACATATGGGGGTTGTACACCCACCCCAGATTTAGATGGTACAGACCTCTAGTTGCAGAGCTCCCGGCTGCCCACTATAACCCATGTGAGGCACCGCCGGCATGATCCGCATGGCCGGGGTACATCACATGTAGGATCAGGGCATGATCCTGTGCACACTGGCCGGTTTTCCTGTGTTGATAATACTGTGTGAACCAACCTGAACACAATGAG
Organism: Allobates femoralis; assembly: GCA_033576535.1. NCBI lineage: Eukaryota > Metazoa > Chordata > Amphibia > Anura > Aromobatidae > Allobates > Allobates femoralis. The sequence goes on from JARQOC010000004.1 coordinate 600,446,988, forward strand.
GTTTCATGAGCCTAATGAGCGGCAGTGAGAGTGGGAGGAGATCCATGAGGAATAGGATGTAATGAGTGAGTGCTGACAACCCGGAACACAGGGAGTTAACCTGAGCTGTGTGACAGGCTGATTACGAGCAGCTGAGGGGGTGTGTCCATGTGGGAGTGGCTGGCACGATAAGAGCCGGCCACCTGAGTGATTGAGAGATTCATTCATTCTGGAGGCTGAGATTGATCCTGGAAGCTGAGATTGATTCAGATGGAAGCTGAGACCAGCCAAGTGCAGAGCAGTCTAGAGGCTCTGAGTACATGATGGGAGCATGCTAGCTCCATGCTGGTGCCGAGGTCCGTGGTCGTGTCCGCACCTGGAGGGGGAAGCCGTGGTTGACCCGTGGACGCTAGACCGGACGTGGTTCACCTCACGTCCGGGAAGGAGCCTGTGGCGATGCCTGGTGGAACCTGGGACACAGGTAGCGAGACCCGGATCCGTGCCCGGTAAGAAAGCAGTTCCCGAGCGATAGTGTGAACTGTGCACCTTGGGTGTGTAAATCATGTTAGGCGAGTATAGACCGCCCTTGGGACCGACTCAGTGGAGTCCGTTAAAGGTCCTGATGAACCGGAATGTATGTAGCCCTTGGAGGCAATTGTATGTAGAATGCCAGGCGGGCATAGACCGCCTTTAGGTCCGAGTCAGAGTGCTCAGTTAAAGGACCTGATGAAACAATGTGTTTAACTATGTGTATGAGGGCTTAAGTAATGGCCCTGAATGAGAGATGATGACCTATGTAAGACCCATGTATAATCATGTGGAGAGACAGTGACCCAGCTGGTATGGATGATGTTGGAGGCGTTCCGTCCTTGGGACGAGAGGGAGGCTTGCCCTGCTGCATGCAGAGGGTACCTGATCCCTCAACCACGACCTCTAATGGTGTGGGTGTGCCTGTGGTGCCAGAGGCAGGGGTAATAGGGCTCCTAGTAGGTAACGGATGTAGAGGTTCCCGTGCACTATGGTTTGCCAATCCCTGTAATGGGCCATGGAGGGGCCACAGTCCATGGATGTGGGCTGTGAGCAGGTGTGTGATCCATGGACGTTTGAATGATGGATCACATACGGTGTGTAAGGTCCCGGTCAGGCAGGATTCCTGACTACGGGTGAATGTATATCATCATGCTGGGGGACTAAAGCCAGGCGGCAGGTACCGCCATTGGGACCCACAGGGCCCGTTGAGGCGTATGTAACGAAGGTCAGAAGCAGGGGTTAGAAGGGCTCCCGTATTGGGTAACGCGTGGTTAGGCCGGAGGCCGCAGCCCCACGGGTTACTAGGGTTTGCCAATCCCTGTTATGAACCCGGAAGGGTCATCATCGTACTGTAACTTATGTATAGTGTAAGTAGGCCGGAGGCCGTAGCCACCATGGGAGCTGTTAGTAGAGCTCCAATGGGGACAGAGATGGTTACAGGTCCCGGGTTACTATAAAACGTTATGTGCAATAAGTGTTATGTGATGTTAAATGTAAGTGTATGGTGTATTTATGTAAAGTGTTGTTAATCAATGTGATATGTGTCAAACATGCTACCCGGGTTATGTGATTAATATGTGAAAATAAACGGGTAGACATTGGTTAACCTTATAAACACGTGTTCTTGTCGTTTTGCAAGCGGGTTCCCCGGTTGCTACCTCACACCCACTAAAATCTTCCAGAATTGATTGTAATTTATGTATTTTTGTGAGTCCATATTGTATCCCTTTTGTTGATATTGAATGTAGAATTTTCTATTGTATTGCTTTTAAATTAAGCTCTTTAATAAATTGATAATTTTCAAAGATAAAAAAAAAAAAAAAAAAAAAAGGGGCAGCCGGGAGCTCTGCAACTAGAGGTCTGTACCATCTAAATCTGGGGTGGGTGTACAACCCCCATATGTCATGTTGTATGTATTGCACTCACAGTGGGTGATGATAGGCAGTGAATGGGAGGTGTTGAATAAGGGGAGAGTATTATGGGAGAGCTACCCTGATGTTCATTATAATTAATACCAATTTTCTGTATTATATTACCTTACTGTGGGATTGATTGATTTGACTTGATGACATTATGGTGAGGGTGGGATCCATACCCTAGATATTCCTCTATAGTGCATCTCCATATGCCATAAGGTACTGAATAATGATAGTATAACCCACTAAAATCTTCCAGAATTGATTGTAATTTATGTATTTTTGTGAGTCCATATTGTATCCCTTTTGTTGATATTGAATGTAGAATTTTCTATTGTATTGCTTTTAAATTAAGCTCTTTAATAAATTGATAATTTTCAAAGATATTCCATAGTCCCTTAGGGGTCTTTTTTGATATTATTGATGTGTGGAATACACTTCTATGGTGAAGATTTTTAAGTTGCTGCCCAACAGTGTAGTACCACTGACATCCATTAAGGCCTGTTTGATGGTTATTATTGCCAACAGAGTGTCCGAGTGATAGAGTGTTGATGGTGACAGTTACAAGATCGACTGTGATGCAATAGGTTAAGGTATTGGGATCAAGTCACCACTGTAGATAATTGTGTTTCTCGGCCGTAATAGAACAAAAGTGTGTGGTTGAAATTGCTTTAATATCCATCTTAGTCAGAATTGCTGCATTCATATTGCAAAATAGTTTACTGTATTTCCATTGCCTTAAACCCTCTTTATACATTGTGCCCTGGGCACCATATCCATTGGTCTTAATTGAATAAATTGTTGGTTCCAGTTGCCTCTATGGCTGGTTTCACATTACGATTTTGTTAAATCCGATGCTGTCTGATGAAAATCGGACAGCATCGGATCCAAACTGATCCCTGCAATCGGATGCCAAATAGGCATCCGATTCCGACATTTTGCAGGATCAGTTTGGTCTCCTGTCACCTCGCTCCCCCTCCTCTCTGCCTCCTGTCATCTCGCTGTCACCCTCCTGTCACCCTGCTGTCCCCCTGTTTTCCCCCTGTTTTCCCCCTGCTGTCCCCCTGTTTTGCCCTGCTGTCCCCCTGCTGTCCACCTACTGCCCCCCTGCTGTCCCTCTGTTTTGCCCTACTGTCCCCCTACTGCCCCCTGTTCTCCCCTCTCCTCTCCTCTTCTCCCTGCACCTCCTGTCATTCCAACATAAAAAAATCTTAATTTTCACCTGCCAGCGCTCCCCCGGTGTCTCCATCTGCTCCGGATCGGGTGTACAGGACCTGCGATGATGTCAGAAGCGTCATCGGGTCACATGAATGTCGAGCCCACTGAGACAAGGGTACTCGGTACCGGACCGGGTCTTTACTGGGGAAGTCACGGGTGGCCCTGGTCCGGACCGTGTCCCGGGCCCTGGCAATAAAAGGGGAATATTTGCAGGGGTTGTCAGTCGTGATGCCACCCACTTGATGCGGCCAGTGATGGGGGCCGCCGCTGCTGCAGAACCTCCGGGGACGATGTAATGGCAGCGGAGATGGTGTAGTTCCAGTGGGGAGAACTGTGTTCCCCGGGGCAGTAAGGGTTAAGTCTATGGTGAAGTTGTAGCACACTTACTTTACAGACGCTGCAGGGATCTCTCCTCAGCGTTGGTGCTGACAGGCTGTAGCTGTGACTCTGCAGGTGGAGAGCTTTCTGATGCAATCCTGTTAGGAGAGAATCACTTTTATGCAGAGACACAAGGGAAGCTGTTCCAGGGTTTTCCAAAGCTTTACTCTCAGTTCTTCAAGTCACTTTACAGTTCAGTTGCAGTTCTTACAAAGCTCAAGTACAGTTCTTAATACACGTCTCAGTACAAGTACACGGGCACACTCTCCCTCTCCGGGTTCCCTTTGCTCTGCATTCAGGCCTCTCTCTCTCTGTGACCCCTCACACAATCTGTAGTGTCCTTTCCAGGCTATTACGGTCTCCGTCTCCACGGGTGTGTGTGAAACGCTGGACAGTATGGCGGTGACTCGGGCCCCTGTGGGTCCTAAGTGTGTCACTGAGCTGCCTGTCCTTAGGGTAGGGATCTCAATCTGAAACTCAGACCCCCTGTCGTGTTGTTTGGGGATGCCGGGTAAACTACGGTCCCCTCTAGAGCTGACACTCTACTTTAGCCCAGCCTCCAGCAGTCCTCAAGCACGAGGCTCTACCAGGCTCCTTTCCTTCTGTTCCTCTCGGTATATAGGAGGGCTACTCCGCTTGCAGTGCGTTGCTTCAGCTGCGGTTCTAGGGCCCGGGTTACACCGTACCTCTCTGTCCTTTCACACTCCTGGGGATCGGACTCTGGATAGGCTTTCTCTCTCCTCTGGCTCACACTGGCTCAGTACAGATTCTGCGTTCCTTGTGTCTTCACTCTTCCAGAACGTGTGTGTCTTTCTGTCTGCTCAGCTTCAGCTCAATCTGCTGCTGTTCTCTGGCCTGCTCCTCAGCTTCTCTGCTGCTCTTGGTCTTTGCGTCTCAGCCTACCTCGGCCTACTGAACTCCTTCACTCCTCCCCCTTCCTATATACTGTCAAGTCACCTGACTACGTGTTTGCCCAACCGACTCCTCTAAATCCACCACCCCTCAATCTCATGGAGTCTCTAATCTCAGGGCTGGATGCTACCTTCTGTACGTGGGTTGTGTGGGCTGTGAGGGTGTTGGTGTGCAACATGTCCTACCTGCCTGGCTGCAGTTCCCTTTTGTGGCCTCCTGAACGCAGGGGCGCCACACTAGCGGTTACCAGGGTTGTGACATCATCACAGGACCTGTTACCGAGCGGGGAGCTGATGGAGACGCCGGGGGAGCGCTGGGAGGTGAAAATAAAGATTTTTTATTTTACACAATTGATTTGACTTATATTTAACTTCCACAATGTATGTATATACATTGCGGAAGTTTAATTAGCCGGCACACAATAGTTTTAGTGTACTGAGCATGTACTGAGCATGCTCAGTACACTAAAATCGGGTCCGAGGAGACATCAGATGTTTCCTCGGACCCTGCTCAAGAGGGCCCCATGTTAAAGGAATCGGATCGGATTTGGCAAAATTGCCATCCGATTTGTCAGATCCGATTTTTTTTCCGATTTTTGATTCGGATGCAAATATCAATCCCTCACCCACGACTCCCGCCCTGCACCGCTCTACAGGTTGCACTAGCAAGACAATTTTCTTTAGATTTTGGAAATAGCTAATTTGCATACATTTTTCCCATTAACATTGGCAATAAGATTCCAAATACAGCTGGTCTCCATAAAGAAAATATGTGACCAAATTTTTGTTGCCACTAAAACCTGCATTAAAGAGGTAATGAAAAGGTAATGCAGCTAATCTAGACACCCCACCTCAACACCTAACACATCCCCCCATCCCTAGACCTATTACTCCATGTCAGGCAGGGGATGGGGGGAGCTATGTGGAGCGTGGAGAGAAGAGACAAACACCCGGGAAAGGGGTGGAGGAACTAGACTAAAATTCTAGGAACACTAAGTTGGGGGGGCTTAGTTGCCAAGACACTGAAAACACTGGTTCATGTTCCTGGCATGAGTGAGTAGGTGAGGAACAGAACCCTCAAGTCGAAACGCCCTAAGTGTCAAAGTGTAACACCGCAGAGAATGAACGCAGACCCGGCAGGCCTGTGCCACCGTAAGGCTGGTCCGGGTACCAGGCCGAGTACTGAGGTAAAAGAGGGGGTCCTCAGTGGGTCCAGATGAGTCGGGACACTGGGAGGACTGGGCCAACACCAGGGTGCCAGCCCTGTAGATGTGGTTGGTAGTTGCATGCTCCAGCTATGAAGTAACCGGCGGGATGAAGGAAAGGTAGTCATATAGGACTAGGATTCCTGGCTGGGAATGTCCACAGAAAGTCCGCGAAGCTGGTCCGGAGTAGATTCGCGGGAAGAGACTGTGAGGCCCGAAAGGAATAGAAAGGTGGTGCCCCTAGTGATCTGTCGGCTGCAGAACCAGTGACCGGAGCTGGTTGTGTACTGTTTGTAACTGGACTATACAATGCGAGTAAATGTGCCCGGACAGATTCAGAACCTTGTGTTAGAGACTCTCTTTTACACAACGTTGACAAGCGCCCGCCTGCAGAGCCGCACACTACCTACTACGCACCAGCAGGGGAGACTGTCAAAAGAAGACAAGTGCGGAGGCCAGACAATTGCATCCCTATACCTGCTCTGGAAAACACCAGGCTCTACCCAAGGAGGGCTTAACAACCCGGCTGCTGCCTTTATCATCATTTCCCAGAGACCTGCACGGCAGTGGTGGCTTTCCTAGCCACAAACCCCAGGTGGCGTCACAACCTTTAGTTTTATTTTTCATTTGTCTTTCCCTTTTTTACTGCTGCACCTGGGCATACGGAGCCGGGTCACGTTGCCGTGACATTTCCCCACAGACTAAAGAGAGGGCCCGGTTCTGAGTACCCCCTGCCCCTGGGTGAGGCACAACCCCTTCTGAAACAACTTGTTTCCCCTATTAAAATATTATACCTTGTGCTCACTTCGAGTGTTTCTACCATTCCAGCGCTGTCAGTAACCACGGCTCGTGGCTCATTGTGATGTCAAGCCCCACGAGGTGAGGCAGCGCACCGCCATAGACCTACTGTAACTGCTTACAGGACCCTGGACAGCGGCAGATACTATACGTACATTACGTACAGTATCTCCTGTACTGTCAGGGGAGCCGCAGCTTCATTCAGAAATTTGTAGAAGCCGACAATAGCCGACTCTACTGTAAAGGGCTTATTAACCTTTGACATGCTGACAGGAGTGGACAGCATGTCTCTAGGGAGGGTGGGCACCCCCTACAGACATGTTGCCCACATCTACTATTAATATTTCATGTTTTAATAAACATTTAACACTTTGTTCATCCCTGCGACAGCAGGGTTGAACAAAGTAGACGGTAACCGCATTGCTCAGGATTACGCATTGCGGGTTCCTGCACACATTTTTCCAAAAAATGTGTGGGATGCGGTCACCGCAATTGCCTAGTAAAGTGTGACCCCAGCCTTAGTGTTAGAATCTCAGTTAACTAATCCTGTAGAAAGAAATGACAGTAAAACACTGAGGCTGTATAAGGGCATTGATCAGTGAGGTAACTTGAAGCTCAAGGGCCCCGATGCGAAAGCTCCAATGGGGCCCCCAATTATTGCTAATCTTTAATAGCAGTAGTCTTTTTCCATAGGCCAAAGGGATTTTTGGGGCCCCCCTAGGCTCCAGAGCCGGGTGTGATTGCAACCCCTGCACCTGGTGTAGTTACGCCCCTGGCATTGATGCAAAAGTTGTAATGAAAACCAATTGCAAAAATAGTTTTTGCACCAGTCCCATTGTAGGGAGCTCATTGTAGGGAGGTCCCATACAGATTATTGTGTATTTCAGCCACTCGGTCTCGCCATAGCTGTCTCTCTTCTTTATATGAGATTAGATGTAACATGATTTACTGCTTGAAGAGCTTTTAGTTTTTGGCTCACCAAGCAAATTGTTCAACTCTGCCCTAACAGCGGATGCTTCACTACGTCTAATTCTAAAAGGGATTTAATGCCGAGATCAGGGGAATAGAAAAAAAATGAGACACGTTATTATAGATATAATTAAAATATTCGTATTGTTAATCTTCATCCTAATTATTCATAATAATAGCTCCCAAGACGATGCCTGCTGTGATTAGAAGGATCACTTCAATCCACTCGCCTGGGATTGTTTAACAGTCTCTTTTTTTATTGCAATTAAAGTGACACGACTATAATACAATATAATGATTTAATAAGCGGAACTGAAGGAAATATTTGTGCTTCATATCATTCTCAGTAAACAATGGCGATTAATGATAATGGGGTTCCTTCAGTTACAATGACATGAAGACATGAAAGATAGCTTACCCATCAATGTCAGGGATGATATGTTTTGTTCCAGACCCTGAGTCACTAATCAAGCTTCAGTCCCTTACTATTCACACCCCATGAACCCTTCCACAATTGCATCATTACACTCATATAAATGTATTTTTGGGGAATTTTATGTAATATATCAACACAAAGTAACAAGTATTTGTGAAGTTTAAAGGAAATAGTATCTGGTTTTCTAAATCTGAAAATTGTGGTTTTCACCCCCAAGTCAATACTTTGTAGGATCACCTTTTGCTGCAGTTACTGCTGCGAGTCTTTTGTAGTCTGTCTCTACCGGCTTTACACACCTGGCGGTGACATTTTTGCCCATTCTCCTTTGCACACTGGAGGCAGTTTGGACCATGACTGGGCCGTTCACACACATGAATATGCTTTGATGTAAACCATTCATTGTAGTTCTGGCAGTATGTATAGGCTCATCGTCCTGCTGGAAGGTGAACCTACACTGCAATTTAAGGTCTTTTGCCGCCTCTAACAGGTTTTCCTCCAGCATTGCTCTGTATTTAACTCCATTCAACAGCTCATCACCTCTGACCAGCTTCCCTGTCCCTGCTGAAGAAAATCCTCCCCACAGTATGATGCTGCCACCACCATGTGTGACAGTGGGGATGGTGTTTTCAGGGTGATATCCTTGGGCACTTGGGTTTCTGAAGAGGTAAACAAGCCTCTCATCATCCCTGTTATTCGTTCGCGGAATCAAACAGTCTTTTTAAGTCCAATCCGTCCCACGCTGAGGAATTTAGCACAAGTACTATTGGAATAGCCACTGAGACACAATCTTCCGATATACAACTAAGTCTCGCTCACCAGCACCCAGAAGTGTTCGTCAATCGAGGGAAATCTTTGAGTCACACGAGAGGAGCATGAATGCTACTTGTGACTTCCCATGGACGCAACACGAGAGGGATGTAGTCATCTGGCCTCTTTTTCTTGCACCACTACATGTCCGGTACCTGTGCTTGACCCAGAAGGTCTAGACAAATTATATTTTTGGGACTCCTACTCATTATGCCTCCCACAGATGCAGCAAGCATCTGTTACTTCTTAATGTACTCTTCTCCTTCGTTTGCCATTTTGTAAACCCATTTTGTTAACTTAGCCCCACCCTTATATGATGTAAAAACTAATGAACCATTGATAACCCTAGATTGCCCGAAGACGCCAGTAGGTGGCCCACACCACACAAATACAACATTAAACATTTTATCCTTTTTCAGTGGCATAAAATTAACCATTGCAGAATCCTCCCGAGTGAGGGATGGAAGCAACAAGACCCCCTACATATACATCATTTTTAGAACTGCCCTATTATGTGGTGGTGAGTGCAAAGGGCTGGGGGTACCCAGCAGCTGGGCCCGTAGTCAGGATCACGGTGGCAGTTCCCAGTACTGCGGCCCTGGCTCACATCGAAAAGGGTGCGTAAAAAAGGGAGAATTTAAAATAATAAAGACATAAATAGAGTTTGTGATACCAGTTGGGATAATCAGCCAGATATGACTGGCACTGCAGGAGATCTCTGGGAGACAGATATAGTGAAACTGTAGATGTTAAACCCTTCCCAACTAGGGCTGGCTCCCAAAGGATGGTGATGATTGGGGTGGTAGTAGTGGTGCAGGGAAGCAGAGAAATAAACAGCAGGAAACAGTCTTTTGCTTTACCTTTTACTGAAGATTTCATGCAGATCAAGAGTAGTACAACCTCCACCAGGCATGTGGCCTGGCCAGTCTGATGAAAACTGTAGTCTGCTCTGCTGGGTGAGTATAGTGACCTTCTTGCTTACTTCTGTAGTTTGGTAGGTTTCTAGGCGCCTTTGTGCTGTCATGTATTCCCTGATGCTGTGGGGTACCTCATGCAAGGTGCGTTATGCGGACCCTGTGAGTATCCGTGCTCCACTCATAGCAGTTCTCTGATCCTCTGTATTATTGATGCCCTGAAAAGTTCCACTAAAGTAGCTAGTGAGCATAAAACTCACTGACCTCCAGTTTCTATTACTAGACCATATACGTCTAAGTTATCTAGGGCCTAGTGCTCTGCCTTGCAGCTGGTCTTTAAGAGATGCCTCCCGGCTCACTCATGACTGAACCTCTCCTGTGCCTAACCCAGCCTTACTACCCAGCTAACCCCTCCCTCCAACCAGAGGATGAGTCACAGCCTAAGCCAGGCATTTCACTGCCCAGCCTCCTGGTTATAGATCAGGTTGTGATGGATTCTTCAGACTTCCAGCAGAGGGAGCTTCAATACTCTTCAGATATGGCATTACAATTGATGTTAAAGAAATACCATTTGTGGCAGCCAGACCACAGAGGATCCACATCGTGAGCTTTTAGCATCTCCAAGTAGAATGAGACACTGGAGAAACTGGCATCGTACTGTCTTTTTACGATGACTTCATCACCATTGTGACATTATTGATGAGCAGTGTTATAAGTACGGGAGTGATGCCATTGCTTCTAGGGCTTTCCCATGCAATCTTCCACGCCTCCCCAGTTTTAAGAACTTATTGGTGATCTACTATAGTGCTGTGGTGTTATTGCATATGGTACTTTGTCACCCAATCCTCCAGATATTGCAAAGGTAAGTGACTTGTTGGAGTCCCTGGAGGTGTACTGTTCTCTTTATATGAGTTCATCACTACAGTGACATAAACATCTGAGTGGAGCTGCAAATGCATTTGGGGCTTTGCTACGTCATCCCTAAGTAAACCATCATATTTTTCCAATTTATTATTTGCTTCCTAAATGCAAAATAAAGCAACTGACAGAAGGTTTCTAATACTTTGCTGTAGCAAATGTCTGTAGGATCTTGCTTGCTGCTTTTCAACACTGCTACAAATACATCAGAGCACCTGCTCCTGTCAGCACGCGCTGCTCTCCCTCCTCTCAGTGTTAGAGATTGCTGCATACAAAAAGCACAGATAGGGTCTTATACAAGTAGAACAGTAGACCTGAATAAGATCCGTAAGCCTCATCTTTAGTACTGTAGATGTGAAAGTCACAGCTACTATATAAGAGTGCAATAACGGCTGCCGCAGCTGCCCGTTGTGAGATTCTAGGTGCAGGTAGATTAAAGGGTTAAACACTGCGCTGAAAGTAAATAGAGTCCAAAACTGATGGAGGATCTTGATCTTTAATGTCAAAGTTGGTACTCCTTTTCAGGACAAAAATCACATTAGGGTCAAATATGCTTTTTGCTGAAGAAGGAGTACTAACTCTCAAACACATTGACATTAAAGATCACAATCCTCCATCAGTTTTGAATTACTGTAAAGGCCCCGTTACATGCTACGATATGTTAACGATAATCGTTGCAATGTCACCAGTTTGGTGACATTGCAGCGATGTCGAAACAACATTGTTGCGTGTGACACGACCAATGATAAGTTCGTTGATGAATGGACTGCACCATAAATTTATCGTTGGTCTCCTGCTACGTGTGACAGCGGGAGACCAACGATGGATGACCTCCCAGCGCCACACAGCAAGCGCTGGGAGCTGGTAACCAGGTTAAACAGCGGGTAAATAAGTGGCGTGCTCTGCTTAGTTACCCGCTGTTTACCCTGGTTACCAGCGTTCTCACTGGTCCTGATCGCTGGTGAGTCTGCCTGTTTCACAGCTCACCAGAGATCAGATAACAATGTCCCAGCGATTCACATCGTTGGTCAGATCGCTGGGACATTGTTAGGTGTAACGGGGCCTTTAGAGATTGCAGCAGACAGGACATTGTACACAGCTATCTGCAATGTGGAGAAGATGCAAAACATTTACAGTCTCACAGGCTTTTAAAAGCAAATGAATGCAGGATAGAAGTTGAAGAGAGCTACACAGAGCTCATATCCAGGCTATATTACTCGGAGAAGACAATTTGTGGTCAATGACAGAGCGCTGGGGCACACAACCCAGGGGGAGGAATAGTTTGGTTGACGAACCTCTTTACTGTTGTACCTACCGCAACATGTTTCAAAAGCGGTCTGTTGCCTTCATTAGGTGGATTTACCATCCGAGTAAAGGACCTGATCTGACATAGTTTCCGGAGACGCGTGCATCGCGATTTGATGTTGGCCCCACGTGACATATACCAGGAAGCATGGCCGGGGAGCGGTGCGGAAGAGTCAACGGGATCCACGCTATAATATACTTCACCGAGGTTGTTCAGGGGTGCGCAACCTCACCAGATCAGAGACTAATCCCCACATTTAAGTCACATTGTTGTTCCCCACTAGGCCACCGGGTATTTCTCAAAAGGAGCGCTTCCCTGTTTTCTTCTCTCCTCATATAATACTCGGAGAGACACTTCCTCTGGAGAAGAATCTGAATCATGGAGCATGCCAAAAACTGCATATTGGGGTGTATGAAAATGAGTGAAGGAATTAATATTTCAGACTGAATTTTTTTATAATTTTATTAACTAACATTACAAAATGTAAACAAAATATGTATTTTTTCCACTTCAAAGGTATCTATAGAATTTAAAATATGAATACTGCTTCAAAGAAACCTAACAAAATATCTGGAGCAAGGTGTGCAGTCAATGTAACTCCAAAACCTGATGAGTGGTTACGACAAAAATGGACTTGCGATTTCGAGGTCTTGTCAAGGGTTCCTTACGAGCTTGATATCCACTGATACAAGGTGATCCAATAAGAGTCTGTGTAAGTCATCTTCTAACACTAATGTCAAAGTGTTCAATAAAGATCTTACTTGAGAAGATCATTAGTGGCAATGGGTCACACTTTTTTTAGAACAAGTATGACATGTATGTCTGGCTTTTATTTCAGAATGAATAGTGACAGACTATTCTGTAGTGTGAAACACCATTCAGCGAGAAGAACTTCATTCCATCTTGTAATGAGTCACTCTCTTCATGGCAGATGACAAAGAAAGATGACCAGTACTGGAAAAAAATGAATATTTGTCAACTCTTTGAGATGACCACTCAAGAATACTTTTCTCTTCTTGAAGGGGATTTTATCAAACACAAGAGTTTACATACATAGGGTTTGAGTGAAGAGGTGTATCAAGGTGGGGTAAGCAGAGCATTTGCCTCAAGTGCAACCGGCAAGGGAGCATCATCAAGACCTCTGAAGCAGAGGTCCGAGGTGTCTCCCTGACAGCTACATTTTGCCCCCTGGACTGGGATTTGCCTGTTCACCGTGATGCTGGCTGAGAAAGTGCAGACCACCAGCTCCCAGCAATCAATTACACTCTTGCCTTTCAGACACGACTACAGTTGAAGCTGTCACCATCTACTCTTGCCTTTCAGATACGACTACAATAGAAGCTGTCACCATCTACTCTTGCCTTTCAGACGCGACTACAGTTGAAGCTGTGACCATCTACTCTTGCCTTTCAGACGCGACTACAATTGAAGCTGTGACCATCTACTCTTGCCTTTCAGACGCGACTACAATTGAAGCTGTGACCATCTACTCTTGCCTTTCAGACGCGACTACAATTGAAGCTGTGACCATCTACTCTTGACTTTCAGACGCGACTACAATTGAAGCTGTGACCATCTGAACTTCTGGTTCAGGGTGACGTCAGTGGCATGATTATGTCATCTGATCACGCTGCTAATATTATTCGCTGGCGCCGGTATGGGTGATAAGTGCTCCAGTGAATCTAAAAACACCGAATATTTATTGTAATCGTGGAGTTATTTGGGTATGGATAGTGAGGCGAGGATGGGTGCTGACACAGAATAAAGTGCAAAGGGGGATTTGAGGACACAGTTTAGAAAGCAAGGAAGGTATGGGTGCAGATAGTCTGTGGAGCGAGGGGGGTTGAGTGCAGACACAGTGTCAGGAGTGAGGGGAGATTGTTGCAGACACAGTATCAGGAGTGAGGTGGGAATAAATAAAAAAAAAAACAGTATGAGTAGCTGGGGGAATGTATTCAAACCCAGTGCGGGGAGCTAGAGGGATGGGATGGGTGCAGGTACAGTATAAGGAGCGAGGGGACCTTGTATGAGGAAACAGCATGAGAGGGAGTGATGGAGACAATTACAGTATGGAAGCAAGGGGGGAAAGTATGAGGAAACAGTATGAGAGGGAAGATATATGCATACATGCCCTCATTAAAGTGACCAATGACCATTTGACAGCAAAATATAATGGTGGCCACCCTTTGCTTATTCTCCTTGATCTCTCTGCAGCTTTTGTCACTGTTGACCACCATCTCCTACTCTCTATGCTGCACTCAATCGGCATAAAGGACACGGCTCTCTCCTGGCTCTCCTCCTATCTCTCTGACCGCTCTTTCAGTGTATCATTTGCTGGCCCCACTTACTCTTCTCCTCCCCTCACTATTGGGGTCCCTCAGGGTTCAGTCCTTGGCCCTCTCCTCTTCTCTCTCTACACGGCCCCGATTGGACAGACCATCAGCAGATTTGGTTTCCAGTACCATCTTTATGCTGACGACACACAACTATACACTTCAGCCCCTGACCTTACCCCTGCTGTATTACAGAAAGCCAATGACTGTGTGACTGCAGTTTCCAATATCATGTCCACTCTATTTCTGAAACTCAACCTTTCCAAAACTGAACTTCTTCTGCTTCCGTTCTTCATTAACTTTCCTAAAGCTGACATCTCCCTCTCAGTGTACGGCACTACGATAACACCTAGCCAGCAGGTCGCTGTCTGGGTGGTATGTCTTACACCAACCTTTCATTCACCTCCTATATAAAATCTCTCGCCCACTCCTGTCACTTGCATCTGAACAACATCTCACTGTGGCCTTGATCCATTTCTGCCATGATTATTGTAATTCTCTTTTAGTTGGCCTCCCCCACACTAGACTTTCCCCTCTCCAGTTCATCCTTAATGCGGCAGCCAGGATCACCTATCTAGCTAACCGTTACTTGGACACTTCCAGGTATTGCACTGGCTGCCCGTACATAATAGAATCCAATTTAAATAACTTATTATGACCCATAAACCTCTTGACGGCACGGCACCTCTGTACTCCTGGCTCACAAGACTTTTCCTCGGCTGCATCAATTCTCTGGAATGCTCTACCCCAAGAAATTAGGACTATCCACAATTTGCACAGTTTTAGGTGCTCCTTAAAAACACATCTTTTTAGGGCGGCCTATCACATTCCCTAATCCAAGTCCATTATATATAGCCCATTCACCATTTCTCTGAACATAACTCTCCCTCAAACTCCAAAGACCCAAAAGCATTACATAGATGGGTGATGGCTCACGCAACCTTTATTTATCCCTCATTTCTTCAAGATGGCTGAACCATCTTTGTAAATAAGCCCCTGTACTTTGTGTCACTCCAAATCATTGTAGATTGTAAGCTCTTATGAGCAAGACCGTCATTATTTTTGCTTTAATCATTGTATTTTTTACTGACAACTGTTTGTATATGAACCTCAGTATTTTAAAACACTGCAGAATATGTTGCCGCTATATAAATATTGATAATACTAATACTGGAAGTTGTAGGTTCATGCAAAACAATTATATGTGCGTCTGACATGACATTCTGATTGATGACCCATGTACTGATGTGCATTCTAGTAATGTATTTCTGTACTGCTGGTGGTTCTGGTGAAGTATTATTGTGCTGTTATTAGTTCAGATCCCATAACTTAAAAGATTGTGTGATACATGGCTGTGTCAATAAAGTACTGTGCCGTCTGACAAGTTAAGGGCTATTATGTTTTTATTAATGTTCGGAGCATTAAAGGAGTAGTCCAAGTTTGTGATAATAGTCTGCAGTCTTTCTACGTGACTGCAGACTTTTGAAGTCTCGCAGAGCGTTTATTGTATGCTGTCAGGACTCTCTGGTGCCGTTTGTGAGTTGGAAGTCACAAAACCAAACCTATGCTATTTACATACATGCAGTTATGTGCCAACTAGACATGCCTAGCCTTGCTCAATGAAAGCAAATTGAATTGAGCCCGGACACATCTTGCCGGAATATGGTCAGAAGTATACAACTCGCATACTTGCATTCACATGACTGTCCACTCTTGCTGCCGGCATGAGAGAATCTAAAAATTATTTGCAGTATGTGAGCTGTGAGAATTGAGAATTCTGCCGTCACCTAGACTAACATCAGATTTTCATCGCAGACCTGACCAAACCATTTAATTATAAAATTGAGCACTATAACCCAATCCTAACAGCATGTAATAAAGGCCAGGGTCACATCTGCGTTTTTATTATAGAATCCTGATCCGGTTTTGAGCTTTCAAAAGGCTCAAAACCGGACCAGGAAACGCTCCTCATAGGAGCCAATGCAAAACACCGGATGGCTTCACAAGCCATCCGGTGTCCGTCTCCGGCTCTGCAGCCTGCGTTAAAAATCATGCAGGCTGCAGTTTTCGGAGCGGTTCTCTGTACCGCACTGCAGTAACCGGATGGCTCAGGATGTTTAATCCTGAGCCATCTGGCAACTGCATAGTTTTGCTGATCCCGGCTATTGCCGGGATAAGCAAACTGTCCTATGACTATTAAAGAGTTAAATTTACTAACTAAAGGAATGTTTGAGGTCTCTAGGGGGGCTTACACACACCGTTAGCCCCGCCCCTTTCTTGACGCGGCCGCCCTCACAACACTGGATGAAGCCCAGAGTGGGCGGCCATAATGAATGAGCGGGCGGAGGCTGCAGCACACAGCCCCGCCCATGGATGTTCCTGGACTCTGCCTACGACCCCACGTAATTATGAGCTTAAATGTATCCTTTAATACTTCATTTTGGGCACATACAGGAATAACTATACAAGAGGGATGTATGCACCCCTCTATACTGATACGGGGGAGGCGGGAGTTTTGGGGAACATGCACGGAGCTCGGAGGAGCCCGTGGCATGGGGCCAATTATAGGAGAAGCCCACCGGAGTGGGCGGCCGGTCTCTAAGGGGTCTAAACCCCCCCTAGAGACCTCAACCAATCCTTTAGTTTTTAAATTTTACTCTTTACTATTCATAGAACAGTTTGTTCATCCCGGCAATAGCTGGGATACGCAAACTATGCAGTTGCCGGATGGCTCAGGATTACACATCCTGAGCCATCCGGTTACTGCAGTGCGGTATTCAGCACACATTTTTGTGAAAAAATGTGTGTGCCCGGCATTGCGTTCACCGCATCCGAATCCGGATGAGGTGAATGCAATTCAAGTTTCAAATGTGACCCTAGCCTAACTCACAGTCAGGATTCAGCTCTGCTCATCACATGGCCACTCTACTCATATGAAATTTTCATATTTACCATCACACCTCGCTATTTTTCCTGCTGTAGTTTCCAGTGGACATTGATAAAATTAGCAAGAGCAGCTTTTCGGCACATGACTGTAAGGCTAGGGTCAGATTAACGTTTTTAGCCGTGCCCCGGGGGGGGTCGAGCTAAAAACACAAGATTTGCCATGTTAGCACCGCGATAACGCTGCTAATGTTAACCTATGGGGAGGCGGGCTTTACCGCGGCTCCAACGCCGGCATCTGAGTGAAATCTCGCATTATTTCCTAACACGATCAAAGTCGCTTCTGAAAGTGAGATTTTACTCAGATGCCGGCAGTGGAGCCGCGGTAAGGCCCGCCTCCCCATAGGTTAACATTAGCACCGCTATCGCGGTGCTAACATGGAGTTAGCACTGTGTTATTGCTGGCAAATCCTATGTTTTTAGCGCGACACCCTGGGAAGCGGTTAAAAACGTTGCCTAAGAGTGCAAATTGCACATCAATGAGTGGTCGCATGAAAACTACCCAAACTGCATGTGGGGTGGGAGGGGAGCACCAAACTGAATTCTTGCCCAGGGTGCTGGAAAACCTAGATCCACCTCCAATGAGGGAACTGAAAATATGGTCTACTGTAGATAATGGGATGGTCTACTCAAAGTCATGGTTTTCTGGAAAGGTTTCACCATAAGTTCAAGAGATACTTCCATTGCCGGTATCCTGTATAAGCCACATAGGGTTACGGTAAGTCTTTGTATGAGTTACTTGCTATAAGATGTTTCATATAATCAATTGCTCAAAATACCTACCCCTCAAACAATTATAATAGGAACATCAGATACATTCACATATTCTTCCTAAAATAAACAGTATGATGGGAATGGATATCACATTCTAGAGGTTTGTGTGGTTTTCTTCAATGTTTTATTTCTTGAGATGAGACATTGGTGGCTCAGAGAAGAAAAGGTATTAACAGAGGAAATAGTGCAATCAGATAAAAAGCACTTAATGTTAATGTTTGGTTCATCTCCCCAAGACATCATGTCTTTACTCTCTTTCCCTCCAGCTCTTCATTTCCTCTCCATATCGCACCTTTTTAACACTTTCTCCTCCCCCCCCTTCCATCTTTCACAGGTCTAGTAACTTCTTCTCTTTATGTAAGGTTGAGTGGTGAAACATATATTGAAGTAACCTGAAAAGATTACCGTATATGACATCTTGACCTTCAGATTTTACACAATAGTACTGTATATGTTGCACAGTTATGTATATGCTAGATGGTGGCCCGATTCTAACGCATCGGGTATTCTGGAATATGTATGTAGTTTATTTATGAAGATTTAAGAATAATGCAATGTGAAGCAGGGTTTAAATCCCGCGCCAATTCGCTGCCGGACTGTGCTTGTCGGTGATTGGTGGCAGGCGGCTGGCGCGACCAATTAGCAACGCGGGATTTCCATTACAGACAAACAAACAAAATTAGACGATTATATAGTAGATACCTACAGCAATGCCAGTGTTCAGTAGTGTCGGTGCGGCGGTGTCTATGTGCAGCACTGTCGGTGTTCAGTGGTGTCGGTGTTCAGTGGTGTCGATGTTCAGTGGTGTTGGTGTTCAGTGGTGTCAGTGTTCAGTGGTGTCGGTGTACAGCAGTGTCGGTGTTCAGCGGTGTCGGTGTACAGCAGTGTCGGTGTTCAGCGGTGTCGGTGTTCAGCAGTGTCGGTGTGCGGCGGTGTCGGTGTTCAGTGGTGTCTGTGCGGGGGTGTCTGTGTACGGCAGTGTGTGTGTGCAGCGGGGTCGATGTTCAGTGGTGTCGGTGTGCAGCAGTGTCAGTGTTCAGTGGTGTCAGTGTTCAGTGGTGACTGTGTGTGGCGGTGTTCAGTGGTGTCAGTGTGCAGCGGTGTCGGTGTGCGGCGGTGTCGGTGTGTGGCGGGTGTCGGTGTGGCGGTGTCTTTGTGCGGCGGTGTGTGTGTGTGTAGCGGTTGTCGGTGTTCAGTGGTGTCAGTGTGCAGCAGTGTCAGTGTGCAGCAGTGTCAGTGTTCAGTGGTGTCTGTGTGTGGCGCTGTCGGTGTTCAGTGGTGTCAGTGTGCAGCGTTGTCAGTGTGCAGCGGTGTAAGTGTTCACCCGTTTCGGTGTTCAGCAGTGTTGGTGTTCAGTGGTGTCTGTGTGCGGCGGTGTCGGTGTGCGGAGGTGTCGGTGTGTGGCGGTTTCGGTGTGTGGCAGTGTCAGTGTGCGGCGGTGTGAATGTGCGGTGGTGTTGGTGTTCAGGGGTGTCAGTGTGCGGCGGTGTCTGTGTGCAGCGGTGTAGGTATTTGGCGGTGTCGGTGTTCAGTGGTGTCTGTGTGCGGCGGTGTCGGTGTTCAGTGGTATCGGTATTCACTGGTGTCAGTGTATAGCAGTGTCAGTGTTCAGCGGTTTGAGTGTGTGATGGTGTCTGTGTTCAGTGGTGTCGGTGTACAGCAGTGTCGGTGTTCAGCGGTGTCGGTGTTCAGCGGTGTCTGTGTGCGGCGGTGTCTGTGTGCGGCAGTGGCGGTGTGCGGCGGTGTGGTTGTGCGGTGGTGTTGGTGTTCAGGGGTGTCAGTGTGCGGCGGTATCTGTGCAGCGGTGTAGGTATTTCACGGTGTCGGTGTTCAGTGGTGTCTGTGTGTGGCGGTGTCGGTGTTCAGTGGTGTCGGTATTCAGTGGTGTCAGTATGCAGCAGTGTCAGTGTTCAGCTGTTTGAGTGTGCGGTGGTGTCTGTGTGCGGCAGTGTCAGTGTTGTCAGTTTGCAGCAGTGTCTGTGTGCGGCGGTGTCTGTGTGCAGCAGTGTCTGTGTGCGGTGGTGTCTGTGTACGACGGTGTCTGTGTGCGGCGGTGGTTGTGTGCAGCAGTGTCTGTGTTCAGTGGTGTCAGTTTGCAGCAGTGTCTGTGTGCGGCGGTGTCTGTGTGCAGCAGTGTCTGTGTGCGGTGGTGTCTGTGTGCGGCGGTGTCCGTGTGCGGCGGTGTCTGTGTTCAGCGGTGTCTATCTGTGGCGGTGATGTTTGGCGGTGTCGGTGTTCAGTTGTATCGGTATTCAGTGGTGTCAGTGTGTAGCAGTGTCAGTGTTCAGCGGTTTGAGTGTGCGGTGGTGTCTGTGTTCAGTGGTGTCAGTGTGCGGCGGTGTCTGTGTTCAGTGGTGTCTGTGTGCGACGGTGTCGGTGTTCAGTGGTATCTTTGTATGTCATGTCTATGTGCGTTGGTGTCTGTGTGTGGCAGTGTTGGTGTTTGGTGGTGTCGGTGTTCAGTGGTGTCTGTATGCGGTGGTGTCAGTGTGTGGCGGTGTCGGTGCTCAGTGGTGTTGGTGTTCAGTGGTGTCAGTGTGTATCAGTGTCGGTGTTCAGCGGTGTGAGAGTGCGGCAGTGTCTGTGTTCAGTGGTGTCTGTGTGTGGCGGTGTCTGTGTTCAGTGATGTCTGTGTGCGGCGGTGTGTGTGTGCGGCGGTGTCGGTGTGCGGCGTTGTCGGTGTTCAGTGTGTCTGTGTGCGGCGGTGCCTTTGTGCAGCATTGTCTATGTGCGACGATGTCGGTGTTCAGTGGTGTCTGTGTGCGGCGGTGTCAGTGTGGTTCACAGGTATGTGCTGGAGAGGCAGAGATCACATAGATCACAACAGGGGTCCTTGGAGCAGAGATCACAGCAGGGGTGTGGGGTCCTGGGAGCCGATCTGGCCGATCATGCTCCTCCAGAGATGCTGCACCTTACACCCACTTGCCCTGGAGGGAGATCCCAGGATCTGTCAGTACTTGGAGCTTGTTCCAGCTGATCCCAGATCCCCAGGTGTTTGTGTGCTCCTAATCCCAGTGCTATGGAGCAGACAGGCCCTGTCCTCCACTCTGCTCATCATCTCCTTCCCCAAAACACACAACTCTTCCCATTTGATTGTAAAAAGAATAGATGGCTGGGTGTAGTGAGTGACAGCAGGGACAGCCAATCGGGTGCGGGCCCTGGCTGGGGGGCATGGCCACTCGGCGAACAATCAGGGCTGGGTGTAGTGAGTGACAGCGGGGACAGCCAATCGGGTGCGGGCCCTGGCTGGGGGGCATGGCCACTCGGCGAACAATCAGGGCTGGGTGTAGTGAGTGACAGCGGGGACAGCCAATCGGATGGGGGCCCTGACTGGGGGGTGTGGCCGCTCGGCGAGCAATCAGCACCGCAGGATTTTGGTTCACCAACAAGACACAGACAGATGCTACTTATATTTTAAAGTTTTATAATGTTGGAAAAAAAAATGCATAGAATTTGCAGAACTTCATCAGGATAAAAAAGACCATCCAACACAGCTTCCTCCTCTCAATAGTGAAATACTGTGCATCCAGGCCCGTGCACTATCTGCACCCTACTTCAACTGCCCCAGTGCTCTCACGCACATGGTATCTTCAGAGGTTACCTTTTCGGCCTTTTACACACAGGCTCACTATACCTTTGGTTCTGGTTCCAAAGCATCCCCAACAGGTGCCCACCAAGCTCACTATGTGGCTACGGTCACACTCGGGTTGTCGCATCCGCTTAACGAATGTGTTAAAAGGATGCATTTCTTTCCATCACGTACACATTAAATGTGTGCACCATGCGTTGATGGATGCATTTGTCATAGACTCCAATGATAAATTAATGCATCCGGCACAGTCACATTTCCCAAAACAGCCCAAAAAATGCTGCAGACCACGTTATGGTGTGCGATAGAAAAAACGCTTAGTGCCAAACGCATACCAATTTGGCCATGCGTTATTTGTATTGGATTCAATGGGTGCGTTAACGCATCCATTTGGAGACAATGCTAGATGATAAAAATGCATCCTTTTGGTGGATGCGACAGCGCTAGTGACACACCCTGTGAGGGCCATGGGGTACTCGGAGCCGGGTCTGTCTATGCTGTTTAGGATGTCATGGTGGTGTGACCCTGTCTGTGGCCCCTAAACGGACAATTAAAAGGGGATGAAGTTTTCGTTAATGTAGGGAATTACTGGACTTGGGACTTGGGGATACTAGTTGTCCCCGTGACGCCACCCGCGGGTTGCGGCTATTCATGGCCGCCACTGCAATACAGTTCCTCTGGGATTGATGACAATGCAGCTAAGTTGGCAAGATCTCCTCGGGTTGGGCTAACCCCAGGGCAGCAGATGTTAGGCTGGCTTCAGACTTGCGGACCCTCCGCAGGGTCCTGCGGAGGGGATCCGCAAGCTGACCGCAGCCCCTATGTTTATAATGAGAACGCACGGTCATGCGCAGGTCTGCTCATGACCGTGCGCTCTCATTCACTGCAATATGTGATTTCTACACAGGCGGATGCCCGCGTACAAATCACACACAATCACACACTCTCGTCCGCACCAGGTGCGGACGAGAGTGTGTGATTTGTGCGCAGGCATCCGCCTGTGTAGAAATCACGTATTGCAGCCTTACTGGGTGAGTTGGTACTGATGTTATAGTGCAGGGAAGGTGGCGCAGAAATAAAGGTCACAAACACAGCGGGGTGCATTCTCACTGTGTTTACTCACAACTCCATTGTCCCAGGTTACAACAGTCATCACCGTTGCAGCAGCCTGCTGAGTGCTGAGTTCTTGGAGGAGGGGATCCAGCTAACCCCCCTGGTAGCTTGGTGGCACTTAATCAGTACTCCCTTCCACCGTCCTCTTTTGTCATTTGGAGGCTGTGCTGGGCTGTATATATTATTTGGATGCTGCAACTGGCCTCCAAATACTATATATAGGCCAGCAGTAGTCTCCGGATAGCATAGCCTCACTATTATATATACAGACCATTTAGTGTGGGAAAACCCGCAGCAAGAATTGATATGCTGCAGATTTTCCCGCATTAAAATATGCAGCATTGATAAATAATACAATCTATACATTTACATAACTTTGTTGCACTATGATGGGGGGGGGGATTTCTTGCACAGGGGCCCACTGCACTCTGTGTCTACCCCTGGTTAGAGGTCAGTGAGGTCCCGCCTCGATTACTGCAACCCCCTTCTCACTCGCCTCCCTAATACCTCCCTTGCACCTCTCCAATCTATCTTGAACTCCTCTGCCCGCCTAATCCATCTGTCTCCCCGCTACTCCCCTGTCTCCCCCCTCTGCCAAGCCCTTCATTGGCTCCCTGCTTCCCAGAGATCCCGGTTTAAAATATTAACCATGACATACAAAGCCATTCACAACCTGTCCCCTCCATACATCTCTGACATGGTCTCCCGTTACCTATCCTCACGCAACCTGGATCCTCCCAAGAGCTCCTCCTCTACTCCCCCCTCATCTCCTCTTCGCACAACCGCATACAGGATTTCTCCCGTGCTTCACCCAGACTCTGGAACTCACTGCCCCAACACATCAGACATTCTCCTACCCTGGGAACCTTCAAAAGAAGCCTGAAGACCCACCTGTTCCGCCAAGTCTGCCACCTGCAATAAGACCCGGTCCACACACACCGCCTCATGACTGGAATTTCCCCCTCCTACTGTATCCCCACCCGCCCCTCGTAGAGTGTGAGCCTTTGTGGACAGGATTTCTCCCCTCTTGTTTCTGTACAACTGAATTGTCAACATTTATTGTTACTTGTATTGTTACTATGTTACTTGTATTAGTCTGCCCTTTTTAACATGTAAAGCGCCATGGAATATAATGGCGCTATATAAATAAATAATAATAATAATAATGAATGTCTAGTGTGCCTTTAAAGTTAGGGAGACTTGACGATTTGTAGGAAGGGGACAGGGGTAATTAAAATGATTGTCCGACCATCAAATATGTGCTTATGGGACCAACTATGGTGGGTTCCACTCTAAATCCCTATAAATCCGACTCCTCAATTTCCCTGAATCTGACTCCGACTCCACCAAAATGGACACCAACTCTCAGTCCGGCTTCACGACTCCAACTCCACAGCCCATTTGGACCCAAGAGAGCATGTCCACCCCTTCCCTAATCTCTCTCTAATCCCAAATGTCCTTTGGTCTCCATAACCTTCACCTTTTTTACTACTCAACCCCCTTTCCTCTGAATCAAACAAGACATACTTTTCTTTCCACCCCGCTCGACACCACCCACTATACTGCCTTCTCTTTCATTGTGCAATAACTAATCATATACGGCTGCAATGTAAGGGATTATTACACTGCTAATTACTTGTACAGCTTGTATGCAGCTGTTTAATTATCCATAGAAGTGTGGTCTATTCATTTATCAGTGCAACCATTTGTATGAATATTAACCTTTTCTTATACCAATATCAATCAGCACAATGAATGCGGAACATGTCACTGAACAGCTTATATGATGTGGTTACAATAATGGATCAGTCTTGGTCATCTAAAAGCTCAAGACTTAACGGCTTTTCTCCTTGAGTGATCCTCAAAGCCAATTAATATGAAGTCTGAAGATTGCAAATTGATCAATTTTCATTAACGTTTTTTTGGATTTCTTACATTCGATCTAAGTTATTTTGAAGTACAACATTTTAAGGAAATGTGGTCAAAGGTCTCTGAAGAAGGTTTGTTGGCTTGTAGACAGCTATTGTATGCCAAACAGGTGTAAGTTAGGCCGGCTTCACACCACGGTTGTGTGGATCTGGGGCTGTCCGGTGTGAACCGGACAGCCCCGGATCCGATTTTGGCCCCATAGTATCCCTATGGGGCCAGATGGCAACTATTTGCCATCCAGTTCCCATCTATCTGGGAGGATCTGGCAGAATTCGGGTTTTTCTCCTGGACACAAAATCGCAACTTGCTGTGATTTTGTGTCCAGGGCAAAAATCTGCTCAATCGGATCCTCGCGGATCCGGCGTGATCTAGCACCCCCTAACATGGGAGTCTATGGCGTCGGATCGCGCCGAATCCAACAAAAAAGCGGCCGGCGCTGAACTTCAGCACCTGGGAAGCTCCCCGCCTGAGATTTCAGGATCCTCACATTTCAGCAAAGACAGCTCCTGAACCCTGCAATCTACTGATTCCGGCAGAAAACAGGTTCTGTTCTATCCGGGGTTGTCAGGTTCTGTCCGGTGTTTCTGCACAACTCCCAATGTCCAATTCCCTTTTTTAACTGCTCGCCTGACGAGGGGATCACGGACCGGGTCATGCCACCATGCCATCCTGCAGCCCCAGATGACCACGTGAGGGCCCGGTTCCGAATACCCCACGGTCCCCGCCAAGGGCGAGACACTAGGAGTTCTGAAGTAAATAGAGGCTGCTCACACTGCTGTCCACCATGACTTTTTGAACTAATAGCACTTGGATTTTAAGCCCCAGTGGCGCCAATGATGATACTGATGTCTGTAAAGCATTATGGAGTCAATAATGCTATATACAGTAAGTGAGTAAAATAAACAAATAGATGAATAGAGATACCAGAGGTGCTGATGTAAGAAGAGGCTGCTCACACTGCTGTCCACTCTGTACATCTGATGTAATACTATAGATATCAGGGCTGCTGAGGTAAGGCGTGGCTACTCACCTTGCTGTCCACCCTGTCTATCTGATGTAATATTAGAGATGCCATGGCTGCTGAGGTAAGAAGACATTGCTGTTTACCATTTCTATATAATGTAATACTAAAGATACCATGTGTGCTTTGGTAAGACGTGGCTGCTCACACTGCTATCCACCATATTTTTTTGAATACTAAGAGGCTTTTGTGACAACTTGTTAGTACATGGAATAGGTTATCTCCAGGTCACAGAAGCAGTGACTCCTCTTCTACATGGGCACAAGCACCATACTATTAACATTTTTTAACAAATTTTTGTCAGTGTAATAGGACGCATTATCGAATAATAGTGATTATATCACAAAAGAAAAAGCAAAGTGTGATTGCCTTACTATTAAAGACATTTGTAATGTATCTGTGACCTTACTTTTATTTCATTCTTGGAGATACCCCTTTAACCCCTTTCACCTCATTTTGGTTCGATTCAGGACTGTGTTCTCTCCAATTGTTAATTTTGCTTGAGCTGCTAGTTTTTAGATCTTCCTCCCTTTCCAGCAGTCACTGAAAAATGTATGAAACAGTAAATGCTAAACCTACAGGAGGATGAGGAAGCAGCAACAGTATCTGTGTGTGTCTGTGTGCCCTTCATACTGTGTGCGAGGTAGAAAGAGTAGAGAAGGAGGAGAGGATCATATTAGGTCTCTCTTCCTAATTCTGTGTGTGAGATTCATGTTGTGAGGGGTGAGAGGGAGCAGCAGGGAGGAGGCACGTTGCGCAACTTTACAGCTCCAAGTCAAGAAAAGTTTCAAAAACAATATAAAAAATTAATTACCACATATCTGTACGATTCTCAAAACAACATAAATAAGAGAACAAAAGCAGTTTTACTTCATTCAAGACTCCATTGTTCATCAACTATTAACAATGGCACATGGTAGGAAATCTGTGTTTCTAGGCTGTCCAACATGCAAATTGCCTCTTTAGAGAGGAAGAGAACTTGAACTCTAGCACCACCTATTGGATGTGGCAATCCTAAAAGTCAATATCCACCCTTTAACGAACCATGTGATATGACTTAGCTTAATAAGAACCAAACCATAATCTCGGTTTGCAGATACGGTGTTTCGGAGTGTTTGCCCCTCCTCAGTGCAAAGTATGAGATCTGGTTTGGCTAGCTGAGAGCCTAAGATGGAGATATAAGGGGTGAGTTGTTTTCTTGTAGAAAGTGACAGGTCACGTGTGATTTGAAGATTTAAAGTAGTTGTCCAGGCTATTCCTGAAATGTGTGCATGTATCTAGGCTGCAAAATGCTGACAGTTTGTTATTTACATCCTTTTAGAATTTTGCATAGTTACCTAGGTATCACTATTCTCCATGTGGAGGAGCAGCTCAGCCCCCCATCTACAGGTGTATTTATTTTGGAGCCTGACTGTAATGTCACAACTGGTCGTTTACTCCCAGACTCCAACAAGCACTACCCAGTCCCCAGCAAGCCCACCTGTCTCCAATAGGATCACCCCATTCACCTATGTAGACGCTGATTGTGATTGAACTACATTGCACTATGTGGTCATCTCCTTCTCTCTGCAACACTGTGCCGATGATGCCCCTCTGTGAAAGAGATTACCACTCTGTACAGTGCTGCGGTATGTACACCATTCATTCTTCTTCCCTGTGCCTGCGCTGTCATTGAACCGATCCTCCTCTCTGTATCACTGTCACAGCTGACACCTCTATGAGTGCACAGCAGCACTGGTTCATCTCCTTCACAGAGGGGACATCTGTGGCATTGACACAGAGAGGAGGATAACTTCTGGCATAGGGAAGAGGAATGAACGTCACACACCACAGCGCTGCACAGAGTGGACATCTACTTCACAGAGGGGCAGCTTCGGCACAGTGTTACAGAGAGAAGATCATTGCTCAGTGAAATTTGGTTCAATTACAATCAGCATCTACATAGGTGAACGGCACTGATCCTTTTGGAGACTGGGGTGGGCCTGCTGGAGACTAGGGAGAATTTGTTGGAGTCTGGGGAGGGCCTGTTGGGGACTGGGGAAAGCTTGTTGGAGTCTGGGGGGGGCCTGCTGGGGACTGGGGAAAGCTTGTTGGAGTCTGGGGGGGCCTGTTGGGGACTGGGGAGAGCTTGTTGGAGTCTGGGGAGGGCCTGTTGGGGACTAATGAGATCTTGTTGGAGTCTGAGGAGGGCCTGTTGGGGACTGGGGAGATCTTGTTGGAGTCTGGGGAGGGCCTGTTGGGGAATGGGGAAAGCTTGTTGGAGTCTGGGGAGGGCCTGTTGGGGACTGGGGAAAGCTTGTTGGAGTCTGGGGGGGGGGCTGTTGGGGACTGGGGAAAGCTTGTTGGAGTCTGGGGGGGGCCTGTTGGGGACTGGGGAGAGCTTGTTGGAGTCTGGGGAGGGTCTGTTGGGGACTAATGAGATCTTGTTGGAGCCTGAGGAGGGCCTGTTGGGGACTGGGGAGATCTTGTTGGAGTCTGAGGAAGGACTGTTGGGGACTGAGGAGAACTTGTTGGAGTCTAGGGAGGGCCTGTTGGGGACTGGGGAGAGCTTGTTGGAGTCTGGGGAGGGCCTGTTGGGGACTGGGGAGAGCTTGTTTGAGTCTGGGGGGCCTGTTGGGGACTGGAGAGAGCTTGTTGGAGTCTGGGGGGGGGCCTGCTGGAGACTATGGAGAACTTGTTGGAGTCTGGGGAGGGCCTGTTGGGGACTGGGGAAAGCTTGTTGGAGTCTGGGGAGGGCCTGTTGGGGACTGGGGAGAGCTTGTTGGAGTCTGGCGAGGGCCTGTTGGGGACTAATGAGATCTTGTTGGAGTCTGAGGAGGGCCTGTTGGGGACAGGGGAGATCTTGTTGGAGTCTGAGGAGGGCCTGTTGGGGACTGAGGAGAACTTGTTGGAGTCTAGGGAGGGCCTGTTGGGGACTGGGGAGAGCTTGTTGGAGTCTGGGGAGGGCCTGTTGGGGACTGGGGAGAGCTTGTTGGAGTCTGGGGGGGCCTGTTGGGGACTGGAGAGAGCTTGTTGGAGTCTGGGGGGGGGCCTGCTGGAGACTAGGGAGAACTTGTTGGAGTCTGGGGAGGGGCTGTTGGGGACTGGGGAGATCTTGTTGGAGTCTGAGGAGGGCCTGTTGGGGACTGAGGAGAACTTGTTGGAGTCTAGGGAGGGCCTGTTGGGGACTGGGGAGAGCTTGTTGAAGTCTGGGGAGGGCCTGTTGGGGACTGGGGAGAGCTTGTTGGAGTCTGGGGGGGCCTGTTGGGGACTGGAGAGAGCTTGTTGGAGTCTGGGGGGGGGCCTGCTGGAGACTAGGGAGAACTTGTTGGAGTCTGGGGAGGGCCTGTTGGGGACTGGGGAGAGCTTGTTGGAGTCTGGTTGTAAACAACCAGTTGTGACATTACAGCCAGGCTCCGAAACAACACGCCTCTAAACGAGGGCTCAGCTACTCCTTCACATGCTGAATCGTGATACCTAGGAAACCATGAAGGGTGTAAATTACAAACTGTCATCATTTTGCAGCCTAGATACACACAGATTTTAGGAAAAGCCCAGACAACCCGTTTAAATTCTACAATGCTCCTCTAGGAAATTAACTATACATATTGCCTTTTCAGAGAAGAGGACTTGAACTCTAGTGCTACCTAAGTCATGTGACAAGGCTTGTTAGAGGGTGGATTTTGACTGTTAGGATTGCTACTTCAAATAGGTGGCACTAGAGTTCAAGACCTCTTCCTCACTGAAGAGACAATTTGCATAATTATTTTTCCAGAGGAGCATTGTTGCATTTATGTCTCCTCGTACTGGCATGCCAGACCTATGATGTCCAGCATGAACTAACCCTGTTATTGGAAAGATCTTCCACCATGGCATGAAATACTATAAATAAATTATAAGTATGAAATATATATGAAGTAACTATAATAAAGTCTGCCTTACTGAAATTAGCGCGGGTCAAGAACTTCATCAGTGTCAGTCTCTTGCATTAGTAATTATTTTCTGTAATAGTTTCGCACAGAGGGATTGACCAGATCACTGTTAACTGGGATTTCATTTGTCAGATTTGTTGAGTACAACTCATGGATAATGACTAGCAGAAGGCCCTAGTGCCAGTGTGTGGCCCCTTCCATTCAACGTCAACAAAACCACACAAAGAATAAACATAAGAATGATCACACCTAAAACCCATGCCACACTCACACACTGTACACATGCCTCACGCACACACTACACTTGCCACACTCGCACACTGTATACATGCTAGTGTGGCGCCCCGCAACGAGTGCGTCACAAGGGAGTATTGCAGCCGCAATATTCTCTGACACAGCAGTGAAATAGTTAACTTTGAGATCCAACCCAACATGCAACACCTAGAACAGGGGACCAATCATAGGTCCTAGGGGGTGGAGTGTTAGGGTAGTGTAGGAGAACACACAATAGTCTAGACCAGTCTGAGAGAGAACAGAATAGCCTGGAATCTAGAGCAGAGCCTAGAACACAGAGCTTGGAGAGGAGCGGGGGCTCCGCACTCCGTGCGGGCCCCTGGGCCGTCACCGGTCGGGTGTCAGCACCTGAGGCCTTAACTACCGGGATTGGGCATTTCTACACGGGTTCCCAAAAGACTCCCGTGCCCACAACTCACAGCCGGTTCACTGGTACCGAAGCTGGCAGCAGTTCACCTCTGCCACGCGAACCAGAAGAGTGGAGGAGCAGCTTCACAGGAGCACCCCACCACCAGTCAGTTTTCAGTCGTCTAACCAGCGGTGTACCCACTGAGGGATCCAAGGCTCCCCAAAGCATCCAGAACGTACATCATGGATAGGGCATTGAAGCAGCCTCCCCGTACCCGACCTGGTATTCCTGGGCGACACTGGCAAACAAGTTAGGTAGAATGGAGGAACACTTGCGGATCTCTGAGGAACACTATCACTGCTGAGTCCACCCGGTCTACTACTCAACCACTGTATAGCATGTACTGCCTGCTGGTTACAGTAAAGACCCGTTGCAGAGACTACCTGTGTCCGTGCTTCCTTATGAACTGTCTGTCCGCACAACAAGGTAACCGCAGCTGCCGCACAACATCTTGAGCAGCTCCAGCCCCGGGGACCACCGCTCAGCCTGTGGGGAGCGTAACATCTAGCTGCTGTCCATCCCCCGGAGGTTCCGCAGCGTCGGTAGTCCTTACCGAATCTACTCATAGGTGGCGTCACGAATAAATTAAAACCCCTTTAATCTGTTCCACCAAGACGTCTTCACTTTTGATCTGCACTACATCGGGCCCCACTACCGGCAGGCGCGGTCCACCCGTGACAAGGAGGAAGGAAGCATCGCCTGTATAAACCGGAGTCAGCCGGCCACGGTGAGTCAGAAAATGGCGTCACGAACAGGATACGAGCAGGCCCGTTACCCAACGGGTATAATGTGCTTAAAATGGACTTTATTGTCTACAATTTGGACTTTGTTCGTCCCTAAAAGAACTTTCCCGCCTTTTCACCATTGGGCCAAGATGGCGTTCCCGCCACAAGAAGCCGCCACGTGTAAGCCCAGGAGTGAGTCAACCCCCCCCCTCATTGTGGGAGGGCTAAAGACAAAAGGCGCCAAACTCTTTGTCCGCCCTGATTGCTCGAATCAACCATGGGGGCGGACCCAAAGACTTTTCCCACGATTGGACTACAAAAGCCCAGAGGAAATGGGAGAGTGAGAGACAGACTTCTTCACCAGCTCAACCAGAACGTCTTACCGGTTGAACGGGTGTGGTTTCCCTCCAAAGAAGAAATGGCCAGCATGAGACTCCAAGACCTAATGCAGGAGGTCGAGGCGGAGGCCAGAGCAGCCATAGGCCAACCGGGTCCGGATCCTGCCCTTACCATAGACGGCAGCCCCGACTTCTGGCTCGAGGCTCTACAAGACCTCCGGGTGCGGTTACTAGAGACTGTGGAATGGACGATTCGCAGCTGGAGCGCGACCCTAGGCAGACGACTACACCATGCGATGCAGCAGAGCCGACCGGGTACAGCTTCTCCAAGCCCAGACGACATCACCAGCTTCTCCACTGCCTCACCGTCGCCTACCACCTGTCCTGCTCCGTCACCAGAGCCAATAGACTGTGTCATTCCGGTGGAGGCCGCAACTCGACCCGTTCCCGCGACCAATATCGCAACCGACCCCGTTCTTGAGCCGGAGCTCATACTACGCTCCACCGAAGAACTTGATCTCTACCAGGTTCCCACTGAGGAACCCGCGACATGTTTCACCACTACAGAGACTGTCGCCTGTTTTATCCCCGTACCGGAGGCTTCCCTTGCCATTGCCGAGGCCTACCTGGTAACCGGGATTGAAACACCTCTACCTGCGGAAACAGATGAAGAGGCAGGCAGACTGGAAGCCCTGCAGGACGTCCATACGGAAGGATCCGCAGCACCACCGCCCTGTTGTACAACGGAACTAGCTTCAACATCTCCAGCCAACGAGCAGCCTGATGTGGTCATCGAGGAAGAGGTCGGAGAGGATGACGACGAGACCCACAGCACCGCTGAGGATTTCGACACCGGGTTCGCTTGGGGAGACAACAAGGAACTTCCCACCGGGCATACAGCTCGGGTACACTGGTCGGGTGCAATGCCGACACCTTCCCCTGTGCCGTTCCACCGGGTGCCGATACAGACAGCCCGCCAAGTTCAAGCTTCCCGCCAAACCACCAGCTCCGTTACTCATCTCTACACCCCGAGCCATAACGACGGAGATGTACGCCAGAGACGACGAGAGGAGTGGCAAGCCCGAGAACGCGCCAATATGCAGGCCCGTGCCGAGGCTCGCCGCCAGCCGCCGCTGCCTGCTGAACTCCGCCGTGAAGGTAGAATTTCCACCATTAACTTAAATACCGGGTGGGGGTTCGCTTGGGAGGTGGGTTTGAATGAGGAGGTGTTTGTGGGGCGCCGGGAAGTTGAGTCAAACTTGCCAAGAGGACATCCCGATCGCGACCTATACCGGGGCGATATTATCACCTATGAGCGATACGCTTGTGCAGATGGGTGGTTCGCTATCCGGGTGCACCATCGTTCTCCGTGCCAGTGACTTTAAAACTTGAACTCTCTCAATGACTCTGTTCCCGTTAATCACTGACTGTGAGATCTTGCGGCTACAGCCTGGACTCTAGTTAAAGGACAGCCGACCGCACGCCGGGTCCGCACAAAGTGATTACCTGTTTCTTTGCTTATGTCACCAAAGCATACCTTTACCTGTTTTCATTTTAATAAAAGTGTGTCATATATGTATAAAAATACAAAAACCTCTGTAATGTGAGTAGTGTGACGCTTGGGGACAAGCTTATTCAACCAAGGGGGAGTGTGGCGCCCCGCAACGAGTGCGTCACAAGGGAGTATTGCAGCCGCAATATTCTCTGACACAGCAGTGAAATAGTTAACTTTGAGATCCAACCCAACATGCAACACCTAGAACAGGGGACCAATCATAGGTCCTGGGGGGTGGAGTGTTAGGGTAGTGTAGGAGAACACACAATAGTCTAGACCAGTCTGAGAGAGAACAGAATAGCCTGGAATCTAGAGCAGAGCCTAGAACACAGAGCTTGGAGAGGAGCGGGGGCTCCGCACTCCGTGCGGGCCCCTGGGCCGTCACCGGTCGGGTGTCAGCACCTGAGGCCTTAACTACCGGGATTGGGCATTTCTACACGGGTTCCCAAAAGACTCCCGTGCCCACAACTCACAGCCGGTTCACTGGTACCGAAGCTGGCAGCAGTTCACCTCTGCCACGCGAACCAGAAGAGTGGAGGAGCAGCTTCACAGGAGCACCCCACCACCAGTCAGTTTCTAGTCGTCTAACCAGCGGTGTACCCACTGAGGGATCCAAGGCTCCCCAAAGCATCCAGAACGTACATCATGGATAGGGCATTGAAGCAGCCTCCCCGTACCCGACCTGGTATTCCTGGGCGACACTGGCAAACAAGTTAGGTAGAATGGAGGAACACTTGCGGATCTCTGAGGAACACTATCACTGCTGAGTCCACCCGGTCTACTACTCAACCACTGTATAGCATGTACTGCCTGCTGGTTACAGTAAAGACCCGTTGCAGAGACTACCTGTGTCCGTGCTTCCTTATGAACTGTCTGTCCGCACAACAAGGTAACCGCAGCTGCCGCACAACATCTTGAGCAGCTCCAGCCCCGGGGACCACCGCTCAGCCTGTGGGGAGCGTAACATCTAGCTGCTGTCCATCCCCCGGAGGTTCCGCAGCGTCGGTAGTCCTTACCGAATCTACTCATAGGTGGCGTCACGAATAAATTAAAACCCCTTTAATCTGTTCCACCAAGACGTCTTCACTTTTGATCTGCACTACATCGGGCCCCACTACCGGCAGGCGCGGTCCACCCGTGACAAGGAGGAAGGAAGCATCACCTGTATAAACCGGAGTCAGCCGGCCACGGTGACTCACTACGCTTGCACACTGTACACGTCACACTCGCACATTGTATACATGCTACGCTTGTGACTCACCGTTGCCGGGTTCTCAGGTCTCAGGCGTAGCTTCCCTCGTCACAGTTCTGCGCCTGAGGCTGTGGGGCCCGGTGGTCAGATCAAAAGGGGATGAACAGATGGGGGTAATTCTTGTTGTCGTGACGCCACCTGTGGGAGTCCGGTGATTTCACCGGCGCTGCTTGGGCCTCCGGGGGATGTACGGCAGCTTGATGGGATGCTCCCCACAGGATAAGCGGGAGTCCCCGGGGCCAGGAGCTGCACCAGATGGAGTATGGCAGCTCAGTAATGCTGAAGGTGTAGATTTGAACAGTTCTGAAGGAAAACACAGACACCAGCGTACTCTGTAACGGGTCTTTACTGTAACCGGTAAGATGGTACAAGGTTTACAGTCTAGGGTAACGGACCGGGTGGTCCCAGCAATGACTGGTATTAAGTCAGAGTTCCGCGGTGTTCCTCCTTTTCTTAACTTCTCTAACGGGTTGCTGGGGTTGCCTTAGCGTACCAGGTCAGGGTACTTGGGAGACTTATGAGTGGTACCTAGCTAATAAGGCTGAAGGTCCTGTGCCCCAGTGGAGAGTCCCTGCTGGCAAGACAACTTAGTTTGCGGGTGTGGTGAGGTGCCTCGTAGAAGCAGTTCCTTCACCCTGGCTTGCTGAGCGGCGGTGAACGTCTTGCTCGTCTCGGAACCAGTGATCCGGTGGTTGGTGGGCACGGGTGTAATTGGACCCGTTTAGTAGTTGCCCGTGTTCCAGTCTGGGGCACCGCTTAATGGCGCCAGCCGGTAGGTGGTCTTCAGGGCTGCACGGCGCTGTGCAGGGCCCTGCTTCTCCTTCATTACTTCCCTCCTGACGACTACTCCTCTTCTCCTACTTCACTCCTACACACTACTCCTACACTCCTCCCACCAGGACCTAATTGGCCCTCTATTCTAGTGGTGAATGTAGAGTATGGAGCTCTGAGTATTAACCATGTCATTACCGAGACGGAAGATATTACATCTTCTGTCAGGGATGCAATACCTTCCTGTGACGCACTCGTTGCGGGGCGCCACACTTGCACATTGTACACATGTCACACTCGCATACTGTACACATGCCACACTTGCACACTGTACACATGCCACACTCGCACACTGTACACATGCCACACTTGCACACTGTACACATGTCACACTCGCATACTGTACACATGCCACACTTGCACACTGTATACATGCTACGCTTGCACACTGTACACATGTCATACTCACACACTGTACACATGCCAGACTCGCATACTGTACATATGCTACACTTGCACACTATACACATGCCACACTCACACACTGTACACATGCCACACTCACACACTGTACACATGCCACACTCGCATCCTGTACACATGCTACACTCGCATACTGTACACATGCTACACTCGCACACTGTACGTATGCCACACTCGCACACTGTACACATGCCACACTCACACCCTCTACACATGCCACACTCACACACTATGCACATGCCAC
This sequence comes from Allobates femoralis, assembly GCA_033576535.1. Taxonomy (NCBI): domain Eukaryota; kingdom Metazoa; phylum Chordata; class Amphibia; order Anura; family Aromobatidae; genus Allobates; species Allobates femoralis. The sequence goes on from JARQOC010000004.1 coordinate 600,482,457, forward strand.
ACTCACACACTATGCACATGCCACACTCACACACTGTATACATGCTACACTTGCACACTGTACACATGCCACACTCGCACACTGTATACTTGCTACACTCGCACACTGTACATATGCTACACTTGCACACTGTACACATGCCACACTCGCACACTGTACATATGCTACACTTGCACACTGCACACATGCCACACTGACACACTATGCACATGCCACACTCACACGCTGTATATATGCTAAACTTGCACACTGTACACATACCACACTCACACACTGTACACATGCCACACTCACATACTGTACACATGTCACACTCGTACACTGTACACATGCCGTGCTATGATGAATGCATCATTTTCAGGGGCAGGGGGCTTTACACAATGTGCCCTCATCCCACTGAGAATATCAGCCCTCAGCAGCCTAGTTTTACCTGGGCTGGCAATTAAAAATAGGGCAGAGCCCACAAAGCTGTCCATTTTCACTGGGCTAGACTAAAAAATACTGCAAAGCCCCCCACATTTTTTTTTATTATTTCTTTAACATACTATAATGGCAGGTTGGTTGCCATAGATTAATGTGTACGGCAACCAAGCACAATCACTGCCCAGATTGAGGAAATGCAGTCGGACTGCAACAGCCAATCACAAAGGCTCTCACAGAGTGTGTGCATCACCACTCCCAGGTACTGCCAACCACAACTTGGCAGTGTGTGAGTCTGATACAATGCTAGATCAGCTGCTGAGCTGAAATTGGAAGCAACTTGGAGGGAGGACTAATAGAGCATACCCTCAAGGGAAACTCTGAACAAACGCCTAGTTAGTCTGCAAGCGTAGATTTCACATACAGTGCTCCGAAATAAACAAATGTGAATATTTTGGCAATGGAGCGACGCAGCACAAAATGGAAAAAAGTGGCAGAATCAGGGAAGCTCAGGGCTTTCAATACTTCATTTAACTTATTATTAAATGACGCCCTCTTTAATGGGGTTCCACTTTTGCGAAATGTGGCCCCAAATGCTTTTATACTTTTAAAGTAGCAAATACAACCGATACTTACCCTTCCCAGGTAGAGCATTGGCTTTCTGCCGCTGCTCCAGTCTCTTTGTAATGGCTGCAATGGTGATGTCATGATTACAGTGAATATCACTGCTGCAGCCAATGACTTAGCAACACTATCTTTGTTGGTGTAGGCAGCATAAGCTGCTGAGCATAGTGATTGGCTGAGGCATTGATATGCACCCTCTAGACTAGTGTCACTGGGTTTGATAGTGCATACCACCCTTTTAATTCTTGGAAAAGTGCTAACTGGGAAGTGCAAAGTTTAATAATGGTTGAGAATTGAGTGTTCATCAAACATCTATAACACCCTTCAAAAGACGGTTATGATTGCTCCTCCTGATCTTGGAGATGTCTCAGTGCGTGGTTTGGAGGCCAGTAATATACAGCAGACATGAACCTTTGCCATATGTACATTCATGCTTCAGTCCTTCAGGTAATTATGAATATGCAAATAGAGTCCATGGAGCCTCGTTTAGGAGTCTCAAGTACGGGACTAGCCAGATATCCCTCCAGGGAAGGACCTAGCCATGGGGTGACTCCTTGTGGAGACCACCATAACCACCATATTAAGTGGCCCTTTCAGTCAATATCCAGCTCTTTACGAGTTTAAAGATATGACAAGGGAATACCAAGGCCAGGTATCCATCCACAGACTGCTGTTTCGGGGTGTTGCCCCTCATCAGTGTGGAGTAGGATTCTGGCTAGGTGGGATCAATGCCTGGTAGACCAACATCACAAAACAATCACTGATCTCAGGGAAACAGCAGACATGAACCTTTGCCATATGTACATTCATGCTTCAGTCCTTCAGGTAATTATGAATATGCAAATAAGAGTCCATGGAGCCTCGTTTAGGAGTCTCAAACATGGGACTAGCCCTTCAAAAGAAGGTTATGATTGCTCCTTCCTGATCTCGGAGATGTCTCAGTGCGTAGGTTGGAGGCCAGTAATATACAGCAGACATGAACCTTTGCCATATGTACATTCATGCTTCAGTCCATCAGGTAATTAGGCCTGCTGGGAACTGGAGCCATAGTTAATTCATGGGATATTGATGACCTACTTACTACCAGACACAATCTATGAATCTTACATGTGTAGTGGTTCCAATCAAAGATTTTGTAGATTTCATTTCTTTTTTTATTTTTTGTCCTTCATAATATGATTTTATTAGAGCAAGTAATTCAGATAAATGTTTGTATCGGACGGAATCGATCATATGCCTTGTGATATAAATCATTTTTATTGATACAGCGGCTGAACTAAACGTATTTTATTGAAAATCATTTATCACCATCTGTAGAGAGAACATGTGCACTGTATATGGGTGGAATAGGAGAGTGGCTGAGCCTCGGTGTAATTTATGGTCCCTGTAATTAGGATTGTCTTGAAGAATAGACTAGTAGTAGCTGCAAATGTTCTTCATTCTCAAAGGGTTACACTTAATCAGACTCAGATTCTGCAATAATGGGGAAAATGTAATCACTCTGTGCTTTAATATATTTGCATGTTTTCTATTTTATCTATAGATAAGAGAATCATGATCTTCCCAAAATAATGTCACATAGGTCTATACGTCTAAACTTCTATTATATGAATAGGGCTAATCTGCAATACCAAACACAACCAGTGGATAGGAGGGACACTATCCTAGACAACGTCTTAAGGCCGGCTTCACACCGCAATTTTCGGCTGTCAGGTTGAGTCCGGTGTTTTGCAGGATGCCCGGACGAGCTGAACCGGAGAGCAAATGTGCCCTCGGATCCCATTTTGTGCCGGAATTGTTTCTGCTGCTGTCCAGTGCTGAAATGTCATCAGCGCAAGTGTAGGGGAGCTGCCAGTGGTGCTGAAATTTCAGCCATGGAGCTCGCCATGGTGCTGAATTTCAGTGGCGGCTCTGAAATGCTGCGCTGTCCAGGTGCTGAATGAGCATGGCTAAATTTCAGAGCCACCGCACTTTCAGCACCAGGCATCCAGGAACCAGTACAATTTTCTGCCAGATCCGGCACCCAAAGCCTCTCTCTCCCTCTCTTCTGGCATCTTCCCCTCCTCCTTCAAACACTCTATTATTACTCCATTATTAAAGAAAACCTCTCGCAACCCATCCTGCACAAATAACTACAGACCAGTCTCCAATCTCCCCTTCATCTCTAAACTTCTGGAGCGCCTGGTCTACTCCCGCCTCACCCGTTACCTCTCCGCTCACTCTCTTCTAGATCCATTACAGTCTGGTTTCCGCCCCTTTCACTCTACAGAAACTGCCCTCATCAGAGTGACCAATGACCTTCTGACAGCAAAGCGTAATGGTGACCACTCTCTGCTTATTCTCCTTGATCTCTCTGCAGCTTTTGACACTGTCGACCATCTGCTCCTACTGTCTATGCTGCACTCCATTGGCATAAAGGACACTGCTCTCTCCTGGCTCTCCTCCTATCTTTCTGACCGCTCTTTCAGTGTATCTTTTGCTGGCTCCACTTCTTCCCCTCTTCCCCTCACTATTGGATCCCTCAGGGTTCAGTCCTTGGCCCTCTCCTCATCTCTCTCTAGACAGCCCCGATTGGACACACCATCAGCAGATTTGGCTTTCAGTACCATCTTTATGCTGATTACACACAACTATACACTTCAGCCCCTGACCTTACCCCTGCGGTATTAAAGAACACTAATGGCTGTCTAGCTGCAGTTTCCAATATCATGTCCGCTCTCTATTTGAAACTAAACCTTTCCAAAACTGAACGTCTTCTGCTCCCCCCATCCACTAACCTCCCTAAATCGGACATCTCTCTCTCAGTTTGCAGCACCGTGATAATGCTTAGGCAGTAGGCTCGCTGTCTGGGTGTCACGTTTGACACTGATCTCTCCTTCTCCTCCCACACACAATCTCTCGTCCGCTCCTGTCACTTACACCTGAAGAATATCTCTAGAATCCGTCCCATTCTCACCCTGGAAACAACAAAAACCCTCACCGTGGCCCTCATCCATTCCCGCCTTGACTATTGTAATTCTCTATTAAGCGGCCTCCCCCTCACCAGACTTTCTCCTCTCCAGTCCATCCGTAATGCAGAAGCAGGATCACCCATCTGGCCAATCGTTACTCAGATGCCTCCGCTCTGTGCCGGTCATTGCACTGGCTGCCCGTATACTACAGGATCAAATTCAAATTGCTTCTTCTCACTCACAAAGCTCTTCACAGTGCAGCACCCCCTCACCTCTCCTCCCTCATCTCTGTCTATCACCCCACCCATTCTCTACGGTCTACAAATAACCTTCGACTATCATCTGCACTAATCCGATCCTCCCACTCCCGGCTCCAAGACTTCTCCAGAGCTGCACCAATCCTCTGGAATGCTCTACCCCAAGAAATCAGGACAATCCACAACTTGCATGGCTTCAGACGATCCCTAAAAACGCATCTTTTTAAGGCGGCCTATCATACTCCCTAATAGAAGTCCTTTGTACTGTAGACAGTGAATGGGCTATCTCTCTGGACATTACTCTTCTACAAACTCCACCAAACCAAAAAGGTCTACACAGACTGTATAATGACCATGCATGTAAGCTTAGTTCTATGCCCCATTTCCTCAAGATGCCTGGACCATGAGTGCAATAAGCCCCGACACCTTGTGCAACCCCTATCCCGTTGTAGATTGTAAGCTCTTTTGAGCAGGGTCACCTTCATTTCTTGCTTAATTTATTGTATTGTCTTTGTTACATTGATTCTATACCTATTGTTTTGTATCCAATTATTGTACTGTATTCGTTCTCTGCTCTAATTACTTACTGTATTATATTTTCTGTACTCTAACCCTACATTGTAAAGCGATGCGGAATATGTTGGCGCTATATAAATAAAGATTTATTATTATTATTATTATTATTATGGGTGCCAGATTACCCCGGATCCGGGAGGATCTGGCTTTGTTCGCTTTTGGCCCCGGACACAAAAAATGATGCATACTCTAATTTTGTGTCCGGTGCCAAAAACGACGGAAAAACACAAAAACCAGATGGCACATAAGCACAATCCGGGATATAGGGATACATAGGGGCAAAATCGGATCTGGGTCTGTCCGGTTCATACTGGACAGACCCGGACCCAAAAAACCATGGTGTGAAACCGGCCTTACACTTTAAAGGGGTTGTCCACTGTATAGATGATAACTTATTGATTGTAGAAAGCATTGATAAGCATGACACTTCATTCATTTTCTCCAATATGGCCCTCTAATTATCATGGCCTTTTAATAGTATTGGTCTTCCCTTATGGGCACCCACTATACAGATCTTCTCATCGTTATTGGCACCCATCAAGTTTAAGTACATAATGTGGAATATCTCCTGAAATAAATTAATCAAGTGATGCAGCTTTCTTGTATAGAGACTCGTGATACATGCAAAAGAGAATATAATAACCAAAAATTTTAAACAAAAAAACTATTGGAGGGAAAACAGAAAAACCTAAAGCTGTTGTGATTGGCTCCTTTACAGTACATTAAATTAGCATGGGAAACACATTTTGACTCGCCTGTGGTAAATCACAAATAAGAATAACCAGTGATAAATTGTTGGTACCCATGGGACATGAATTACCCATGAATGATGACTTCAGTGTTTCACAATACCACATGTTAGGCCTTGTGCCTTTGTTACAATGGTGAAGACAAAGGAGCTGTCTGAGGACATCAGAACTGCTATTATTAGCAAACACAAGACCTCCAAAGGGTATAAGACCATCTCCAAAGACCATGGTATCTCAGTTTCAACAGAGTGCAATGATATTAAGAGGTTTGTCAACCATGGAACCATCAGGAACCTCCCTGGACGGTGAGGGAAAGAGGAAAAGTAAGAAAAAGATGTCTTCGATGGTTGGTGTGAATGGTGGAAAACATACCACGTCAACATTCCAAAGACAACCTGGAACAGTCATGATTTTAACAAGTACCATACACTGCATGCTAAACCAAGCAAAGCTTTATCAGTGAAGGTCAAGGAAGACACCATTGCTCGAGAAAAGACATGAAAATGAATGACTGATCTTTGCCAAAACAAACCACAATTCTTACGGGAAAATGTTCTATCAACGGATAAGACAAAAATAGACCTTTTTTGTAATGCAACAGTTTTTTTACAGGCGGTGCAATGAAGCTTATGGTGGGTTTACACGTCGCGATATCGGCGTCCAACTCCGACCCAACTCCGACCAAAAGTCACGTGGTTCGGGAGTTGGACCCGATATCGTTCGCGCGTTGTACGGTTTGAACGTACAATGCGATGCTGGAACGATGCCAAAACTATATTGGGGTTGAATGAGCGTGCTATTCAACCGCCCGATATCGGATGGCCGTTGTAGCCGCATCGTCCCGTGTGACAGCCCAACTACGATGTGTACGCCCACGTCACCCATTCACTCCCATGTTAACTGGTCGTTCCTGGGTTGGGGGGCGTACACATCGTCGGGACGTTGTATCCCGATATCGGGCTGTCTAAACCGGCAATGCGATGGCGGGAAAAGCGCGCTCAAAAAGCACGCTCCTGCGTCATTGGCTCCGATATCGGGCCGATATCGGGACGTGTAAACCCACCATCAGGCTTCCTTCACACTGTGTTTTTTCCCTGTCCATTTGGATCCTTTAATTTGAAGGACCAGACAGACAGGAACGGATCTGTGCAAATGGAAGCCACTGATGCTCCCGGATCCTTTTTTCTTTGATGGATTAGTGAGTTGCCAGAGATTGGGGGGAGTCCATTTGCATGCATGGAGTAGAGAGAGAGAGACAACACTGGCCTTATCAGAGATAGGAGGAGCTGTGCCTGGCTTCAGAACCTGCTCAGTACTGCACAATGGTCACAAGCGGACAGAAACGGATCCTTCTCCATAGACCCCATGTTATTTGAGATGGACCGCGATGGATCCGTTTCTGTCCGTTTTTGTCCGCTTTTTTGAAGGCAGCCCAAAATCACAGCAGTCTCCGATTCTGGGGACCGCTAAAAAGGCGTCCACAAACGAATCCCTAACAAAAATGACACAAACGGATGGTCATTAAGGACCAATCTGTGCCCATCAGGATACATGGGGGGCCAAAACGAATACCTGTTTATCCGTTTCAAAACTGATATACACGGATTCACAAAAACGTGATGTGAAGGGGGCACACCCTCACACAGCCTACCAACAGTTAAGCATGGTGGGGGATTCATAATGCTTTGCTTCACCTGATACTAGAGGCCTTGACCGTATCATAGGAGTCATGAATTTACAAGAGTTATTAGAGCGAAATGTCCTTCCCAGTGTAAGAAAACTTGGTTATTGTCGAAGATCATGGATCCTGCAGCAAGACAATGAGCCAAAGCAACATCCAAAAGTACACAGGAATGGTTGAAAAGGAAATAATAGTCCGTTTTAAAATGGCAGCAATGAGTCCTGACCTCAATCCCATTGAAAATCTTTGGGGTGAGCTGAAATCTGCCATTGGGAAGAAGAACATTCAAGAGCTTGGACAAACTTCAAAGGAAGAGTTGGAGAAAATACCAGCTGAGAAGTTCAAGAAGGTTATAGATGCTACAAGTAATGTTTGGAGGTTTCATCAATGCCAAAGGATGTGCAACCAAGTATTAATTAGGGGCCTTTATTGCTGCACATGCTGTTTATTCTGTTTCTTTGCTTTATTGTTGAATCACTAATTAAAAAATATTAATTAATTTATTTGTGAAGATATTGTAAAGGCTGAAAGAAATGAAGGTTGCGGTGCCAATAATGGAGAGCAGCACTGTAGATACATTCCCGGTTTTAAGGGTTCATGTGGCAACCACACCAAAGATCTCATAATGTGACATATAGTAAAGCCCCTGTCACACCTGGCGACGGGGCTGGGGATGTCGGCGGCGACTGGCCGGTGCGCGCAAGTTTTTGGCGCCCCGCCAGCGTCGCCGTCCCCAGTTTACACGGGGCGACACCTCCAGCCCCGCGCTGGCGAGCTGTCAGGCGGCATCGCCACTTGGGGGTCTGGAAACCCCAGTGGTGATACAGGACAATGGGAGCCTATGGCTCCCATTGGCTGACAGGTCGCCGGTGCCCGGTTACATGGGGCAATGTGTGCACATCGCCCCATGATGGTCGGCTGGTTTCAGAGCACTGCTCTGAAACCAGGCGACCGCCCGGCACCGCCAGCATCGCCCCTTTACATGAGGCGACGTAGGGGCGATGTCGCCGCCAATAGGCCATGCCCCCACGTCGCCTATGTAATAGGCGGCGATGTCGCCCCGTGTAACGGGGGCTTAAGTGTTATCATCATCAGGGTCGCATTTGCCACTAAGAACTAGAGGTTTTGCTCTTATGTTGACAGGTGGTAAGGAGCTGCACCAACAGAAAGAAAAATATATATCTTTAATGATCTCTTCTCCCCTCTGTCAGACCAAATGACAATACTGACATCTTTGCAGTGGAGGGGGGATTGCATTAAATTGTATTTTGGTGTGGTGGGTATAATTCATAAGTGTGTGGTATGTTGGTTACAAGTCATGGGCGAACCCCAACTGTAAGGTTTGTGGTCCGTACCAGACATCTAGTGTCCGTGCAAGGACCCCGAACTTCCCTGGGAAGCCCATTTTACTGTTCGGGTTCGACTGCAAAGGAAGCAAAATGATTATTAAACCAAGACAATGCTACTTTCCCATAGTTTGCTCCCTGCTCTCACACTACTTCCCAGTCTGCTCATTAAGCCTTATGCATATTCACTGCTTCCCCCGCCCACCTTCTGTGAGCATCTGTGATTGGTAGCACAGCCTCACACTAGTATTTGTTTTCCCTGGAGTGTAGAAATAAACAAATTATTGAAAAAAATGGTGTGCGGTCCCATGTATATTGATAGCCAGTGCAGATAAAGCTGGCGGTTCTGCGTTATGTTTGCTTGATATCAAAATACAGCAGATCCTACATAGTTTCCTTTTAATTATTTAAATAAATAATTTAAGAAAACGGCGTGGGGTCCCCCTCAATTTTGATACCCAGCCAAAATAAAACACACAGACGGGGGCTGATATTCCCAGCCTGGGAGGCCCAAAGTTATTGGGCACTCCCCAGGTTAAAAATAGCAGCCCACGGCCTCCCCAGAATTCACCAATCCTGACGCTTTACCTGGCTCAACCTAATTGCCCTGGTGCAGTTGCAAATGGGGTAATATAATGGGTTAATGACAGCTTTGATTTGTCAAAAAAAAATCACAGCTGCCACTAATCCCTGGATTGGTAATGGGTAGTGGTCTATGAGACCCCACCATTACTAATCCTCTACGTAAAAAAAATAAAAAGAACACAGAAAAAAAAACCTTTATTTAAATAAAACTTTATTAACACCCAAAACACCCCTACAGGTCTGATGTAATCGACATAAACAACGTCCCACCATGATCCAGACTCTGCTATATCTGCTAGGTCGCAGTTCCCAGTAAATTAAAAAATATAACTGTGCACTGTGGCCTCAGAAACACACCGACAGAGCCGCAGCTGTGAGCATTGTTGTCAGTGAGTTCACCTGAGGTCACAGCTGCATGATTCCCACAGTACTCCAGCCGTAAGGTCAGGTGAACTCACTTGAGGTGAACTCATTGCACTCGCTTCATGTGAATTTATTTAACTCATTTCCGGTAATCTGGCGTTGAATTCAATGGTGGTGGATTACCGGATTAGGCTATGCGCACTGTGATTATTTGGTGTGCAGGAAAACTAGTCAAAAATGTGGTGCGCTCTTTGATGCGTTTTTCTTCGCAGTTGTGATACGTTTTTGGTGCTGTTTGGTCACAGAACTGCATACAAATCCTTATGCAAGCCAAGCAATGAGAATTCTGATGTATTCTGATGTATTATGCACATGTTGCTTTTATTTCCTTTCCAGATTTGGCGCAGAAATAGATCTGAAGCATGTCATTTTTTGCTGTATTTTTGCAGCACACATTGGCAATGTAGTTATATATGATGGGGGTTCTGATTATGTAGTCATATCATGTATTGATGATGTTTTTGATGCTGTATTCATATACAGATGGTGTTTCTGGTGTTGTATTCCTGTAGTAATGATGGTTCTAATGATGTAGTCATGTAGTACTGTTTGTTCTGGTGATCACTGCACATCCTCCCCCCTCCCCGCTGCATCCGACCCCTCGCTATGCCTACTCCCTAGCTGCATCTCTTTCATCCGCTCATGTCATCCCCACGTGCTGGGCATCATCTTGACTGGGTGCTGCGCACTTAGTCTTGTCTTGATGCAACTCCAACACGTTTGCTCACCTTCCTGCTACACCTGATCCCCGTCAGCTTCCGACCCCACCTCTTACCTCATCCTATATCCCTGTCACCTGAATACAATGTTTCCTCTTCTCTTCACTCTCACTCCTATCCTACTCCACTTCCTACTATCTCCTCCTATCCCTCCTCCCAGTAACAAAATAACACTCTCTCCCTCCATCCTACCTAGCCACCTCACCCACTCCTCTGAACTTTTCCTTCATACTCAATCCTTTTTTTCCAAACACACACGCCCACCACGTAAACTCTCCTGCCCCCACCTTATAACTCACTCCCTGCTTCTCCTACTTGCTGGCGACATTTCTCCTAATCCTGGTCCCTCCCACCACATCTCCACAGTTACTTCTACCCCATACCCACTCTCCATTACAAACACCCCCATACCCACTCCCTATTACAAACACCCGCAACCATCATAACCTTACACCCATTCCCCCAGCCCCCCTCTCCCAATCCCCCTACTTGGTACACTCTGGAATGCTCGCTCGGTATGCAATAAACTCTCATTTATCCATGATCTCTTCATCTCCAGCAAACTTTCTTTCCTTGGCATCTCCAAAACATGGCTCACTCCCTCTTACACAGCATCCCTTACTGCCCTCTCCTATGGCGGACTCACACTTTCCCACACCCCCCACCCCAACAACAACCGGAGGTGTCGACCTGCTCCTGTCCAACAGCTGTTCCTTCACTCCAATTACACCACCGCCCTCTGCCTCCCTTCCCTCCTTCGAGGTGCACTCTGTCCGCATCTTCTCCCCCTGCAACCTCCAACTAGCTGTCATCTATCACCACCCAGGACCCTCCTCCATCTTTCTCGACCACTTTACTACCTGGCTTTTCCACTTTCTCTCCTCTAACATCTCCACCATTATCACGGGCGACTTCAACATCCCCATTGACACCCCCCACACCGCTGCCTCTAGACTCCTATCACTAACTTCCTCCTTCGGCCTCTCTCAATGGTCCTCCTCAACCACCCACAATGATGGCCACACGTTAGATCTTATCTTCACCCACCTCTGTTCCCTGACTGACCTCTCAAACTCACCCCTCCCCCTATCTGACTATAACCTGCTGACCTTTTCCTCCCTTTCCCCTCCTACCACGCTCCCCCCTCTCGGAAACTCCATCATCCCCGTAGAAACCTTAAACTCATTGACTTCCACTCATTCTCACTTCTTAGCTTCCTCTCAAGACGCTGACGGTGCCACCACCCTCTATAACACCACTCTCACCACAGCCCTCGACCAGGCCGCCCCCTCTCCTACAACAAAACCCGTGCACACAGACAAGCCTGACTCACCACCCTCACTAAAAAACTACAACGGACGTCCAGCGCACTTCACCTTGTACAAAAAGTCCCTCAAAAACTTCAAGAGTGCACTCACTGTCGCAAAACAAGCCTACTTCTCTTCTCTAATAACTGCCCTGTCCCACAACCCCAAGCAACTATTTAAAAATTTTAACTCTCTACTCCATCCCCCTGCACCTCCTCCCTCTCCCCTCATCTCTGCCGACGACATCGCTACCTTTTTCAAACAGAAGATCGACAAAATCAGAGAAAGTTTTTATCCACTGTCCTCTCGGTCCTCCCCTTTTATCACCCAACCCTCTTCGTTCAAAAGAAGGTTCTCAACCATGATAGAAGATCAATATTAATAACTGAATTACCAGTGGACAGTACACAACAATAAAATGGCTTCTCTTACACATTATTTAAACCAAGATACTTCCATGAGAATTTATGCCAAATATAGAAAAAAGCACCTTATATTGCCAAAGTATTGCAAAAATATTTTATTTATGCTACATATAGATGGCAAACATAGTGACTTACAATCAGAAATAAAGTGACGGTGCGATTCAATATGACAGAGTCAGACCATGCAGGGGCTGCTAACAATCAATAGCGGTTACATATTTTATCCTAGAACACCTTAGCTATAAAACCGTCCCCCCCCCCCACCTTGTGTTATGGGTTACCTATCATTATGTAACCGCTATTGATTGTTAGCAGCCCTTGCATGGTCTGACTCTGTCATATTGAATCGCACCGTCACTTTATTTCTGATTGTAAGTCACTATGTTTGCCATCTATATGTAGCATAAATAAAATATTTTTGCAATACTTTGGCAATATAAGGTGCTTTTTTCTATATTTGGCATAAATTCTCATGGAAGTATCTTGGTTTACATGATAGAAGATCACCTCTCCTCCCTCACTATCACACCTCACAACCTGCGCCAGGCCCGGCGTCAGCACCCGGCGCACCCAGGCAAGTGCCGGGGCCCGACTGCTTGGAGGGGGCCCACCGGGCCCCTGAGGGCTAGGGTCACACTTGCATTGAGACCCTAGCCTGATGCAAGTATTGTCTGCTGCAGCGCAGAGCGTTTAATGCTATGCGCTGCCAGCAACGGAGCCCATAGAAACCCGATGTTTACATTGACAACCAGTGGTTGTCAAGGTAAACATCGGGTTTCTGTGGGCTCCAGCGCATAGCATTAAACGCTATACTCTGCAGCCGAAAATACTTGCCTCAGGCTAGGGACACAATGCAAGTGTGACCCTAGCCTCAGGGGCCCCTGAGTACACTGCCCCCACAGCCAGGGCCATATCCAGGGGCAGCTGGGGGGTCATTTTGTGCTTACAGGACCTGTGATGATGTCACATGGAGGGGAGGAGTCAGGGATCACATGATCAACATCTCCGAGTATGCAGGACTCTGCTGTGCTGCCCATCATGAGACTCAATTAGGTGAAGTTTGTGTGGGGTCAGGAGGGGTTTACAGTGTGAATGTAGCAGAGGCGAGTGTGTACTAGGTGTATGGCAATTAGGTGAAGTTTATGTGTGGGGTCAGGAGGGGTTTACAGTGTGAATGTAGCAGAGGCGAGTGTGTACTAGGTATATGGCAATTAGGTGTAGTTTATGTGTGCGGTCAGGAGGGATTTACAGTGTGAATGTAGCAGAGGCGAGTGTGTACTAGGTGTATGGAACGGAGCCGAGTGGGTACTAGGTGTATGGAGCAGAGCCGCGTGCGTACGAGGTGTATGGAGCAGAACTGAGTGCGTACGAGGTGTATGGAGCAGAGCTGAGTGCGTACGAGGTGTATGGAGCAGAGCTGAGTGCGTACGAGGTGTATGGAGCAGAGCTGAGTGCGTACAAGGTGTATGGAGCAGAGCTGAGTGCGTGCAAGGTGTATGGAGCAGAGCTGAGTGCGTACGAGGTGTATGGAGCAGAGCTGAGTGCGTACGAGGTGTATGGAGCAGAGCTGAGTGCGTACGAGGTGTATGGAGCAGAGCTGAGTGCGTACGAGGTGTATGGAGCAGAGCTGAGTGCGTACAAGGTGTATGGAGCAGAGCTGAGTGCGTACGAGGTGTAAGGAGCAGAGCTGAGTGCGTACGAGGTGTATGGAGCAGAGCTGAGTGTGTACGAGGTGTATGGAGCAGAGCTGAGTGTGTACAAGGTGTATGGAGCAGAACCGCATGTGTATGAGGTGTATGGATCGGAGCCGCATGCGTACGAGGTGTATGGAGCAGAGCCGCGTGTGTACGAGGTATGTGTACCAGTGGTATCCCCCCGCGGATTCCGCTCCTGCTCCTATAGTCCCAGCCGCCTTTGCCAGCAGCATTCTTCTCCAGAGTCTCTTCTGCCGATGTCTGCATTCTGCAGCTCAGCATGGAGGGGCACGATGTTGTCATCACTGTGCTGATATGTGCAGAGCAATCGAAGGAGACCAGAGCAGCGAGAAGAAAGGTGAGCAGAAAGAGAGATCCGGAAGGCCAGACACTCCGCTAAGCTGCGGTGCCACCCATATGGCATTGCGTCTCCATTGAGCTGCTTGCATTATTTGTGCGCTTGAGGATGCTTGCGTATATACCAAGCATCCTCAGACGCACAAAAATGCAACATTTTGCATATGAAGGGTATTTTTAAAAAGCGCAAGGGAATGCAAACACATTTTAGCCCGCTCCTAACAACGTGTAATATACTCACTGTCAGAAACTGCTCTTGCTGGTTTTGGCAGTCACTGTTCCTGTAAGGCTGCCTTCACATAGGCGTTTTTTTAAAAATGTGGCAGTTGCGGTTAAAAAAAAACCCAGCATCTGCCGCATTTTCTGTCTAGCGGTTGCACTTGCTTCACATTTGCGGCAAGCCCCATGCATTGTCCATGGGGCTTGCGGTAAGTGTGCGGCTATAGATATATATATATATAATTATAGTCCGCGATATGTACCAAAGGGGGCCCACTGAGACATTTTCGCCCGGGGCCCACAGAAACCTGGAGCCAGCCCTGACCTGCGCCCTCGACCCACTTCTCTCCCACCTCATCCCTAACCTCACCGCAGTCCTCATCCCTGTCCTAACCCATCTCTTCAACATATCACTCACTACTGGTGTCTTCCCCACATCCTTCAGCCGGTTTCCGACCCCACCACTCCACCGAAACAGCCCTAACGAAAGCCACCAATGACCTCCTGACCGCCAAGAGCAAACGACACTACTCTGTCCTCCTCTTCCTTGACCTTTCTGCCGCCTTTGACATCGTTGACCATTCTCTCCTACTTCAAATTCTAGAATCTCTTGGCATCCCTGACTTAGCCCTCTCCGAGACCTCCTCTTACCTAATGGACCGGACTTTCACCGTCACCCACTCCCACACCGCCACCTCACCCTACGCCCTATTTGTTGGTGTCCCCCAAGGCTCAGTCTTGGGACCACTACTCTTCTCCATATACACCCTCGGCGTAGACCAACTCATTGAGTCCCACGGCCTTCAATACCACCTCTACGCTGATGATACCCGGCTCTATCTGTCCGGCCCTGACATCACCTCGCTACTCTCCAAAATCCCGCAATGCCTGTTCGCCATCTCATCCTTTTTCTCTACTCGCATCCTAAAATTGAACATGGACAAAACCGCGTTCATCGTCTTCCCCCAGGTCGCTATCCCCCCTTATCCAACCTATCCATCAATGTTAACGACTGCTCACTCTCACCCGTCCCCCACGCCAAATGCCTCGGGATAATCCTCGACTCCTCCCTCTCCTCCAAGCCTCACATTCAAGCCCACCACCTGCTGACTCCAGCTCAAAAACATTTCCCGAATCCACTCTTTCCTTGACCACGACACTGCGAAAACACTTGTACATGCTCTCATCATCTCCCACCTTGACTACTGCAACTTCCTACTCACCGGCCTCTCCGCTACCTCCCTCGCGGTTTTCCAAACTATCCTCAATTCCGCTGCCCGAATCATCTACCTGCCTCCCCGCTACTCCCCTGTCTCTCCCCTCTGACAAGCCCTTCACTGGCTCCCCACTTCCCAGAGATCAAAACCCTAACCATGACATACAAAGCCATCCACAACCTGTCCCGTTCATACATCTCCACCATGGTCTCCTGATAACTACCCTCACATAACCTGCGCTCCTCCCAAGAGCTCCTTCTCTTCTCCTCTCACATTTCCTCCTCCCACATCCGCATACAAGATTTCTCTTGTGCATCCACCATACTCTGGAACTACCTCCACCAACACATCAGACACTCTCCTACCATAGGAACCTTCAAGAGAAACCTAAAGACCCACCTCTTCCATCAAGTCTACAACCTTCACTGAGACCTGATCCACCGCACCATCTCACAATCGGCTCTCCCCCTCCTACTGTCTCCCCACCCGTCCCTTATGGTACCTTTACACGCCGCGACGGCAGGCTGGATACATGGCGCTACAAGCTACAATTGTAGCTTGTAGCGTCCATATCGCCTGTAGTAGCGGCGTCTGAAGAGGCGACGCTACAGCTGCCGACAGATACATCTGTTTATGGTCTCTGCTCATAAACTTAAGGCAACATCGCCGATTGCAGCGAGCTGTATCGGCGTGTAAAGAAGCAACGGAAGGCAACTCTGGACACCCGGCGATGTGGCTGCCATGTATCTAAGGCGTGACACAGTCGCCATGTTACCGCGCCCCATCTGCGATCATTGGAGGTCGCTCCTGCTTTATGATTGGTAGTCGCAGCATAGGGCGGGATATTTAAGGAGCTGACCAGTCACACTACACAATTACTCGAGCGTGCTGTATTAACCAGCCTCCTGCGATGCCTGGCCAATCCTGATGATATTGCGCTGTCCTATCATCGTACGGACGGCTCGTAATCCAAGATTGTTGCACGCCTATGTGCTATCCCTGCTGCACCGGGTCCGCCCATAGTAGCTTGTTGGAGCGGTGTGTAAACATGGTACGCTACGCTACAGCTGGCTACTTGAGACACCCGGCGATGTAGCTAGCTATAGATGTAGCGTGGCGTAGCGCACCTTGTCGCGGCGTGTAAAGAGGGTGCGTTGACCGTTTGTAGCCGTTTGAGCGTGCTCGTGCACGCGAAGTAGCGCGATGTATCCAGCCTGCCGTCGCGGCGTGTAAAGGTACCATAACAGACTGAGCCCTCATGGACAGGGTCCTCTGCCCTACTGTATCTGTACAATTTAATTGTTGTCACCTATGTTCTTGTCCTTGTCTGCCCATGAACATGTAAAGCGCCATGGAACCTAATGGTGCTATATAAATAACTAATAATAATGATGTATTCCTGCACTGATGATGCTTCTGGTTGACACTGGTGATATATTCAAGTACTGATGTTGGTTCTGGTGCTGGTATTTGTGTTATGATGGGGATTCTCTTGCTGTATTAATTTACTTATGATGGCTATGATGCTGTATTCATGTACTGATGGTGGTTGTAGTGTTCTGTTAGTGTACTATTGGTTACACTGGTGATGTTTTTCTTTACTAATGATGGTTCTGGAGATGTTTCCATGTTCTGATGGTGGTGTTGGTGATGTATTACTGTACAAAATGTGGTTCTAATCCTGTATCAATGTAACTACAGTAATGTAGATGTAGTAATTATTAAATTGTTAGATTTAAAAAGATTATTAGAGTGTCAGTCTGCAGTTAATTGGACACATTGACAACACAAAGACTCAAAATAAAGCCATCTGAACAAGATCATATGAGCCTTCACTAGCTGAAATATTATTATATATTGTGTTTAAAAGTGGTGGACATTTTTTGCAAATTGAAGTTATTTACATACATTTAACATTTTTCATATACTTTTAATAGTTGCTGGTTTTCAGTACATATAGTTCTTATTTTTTATGCTGTGGTCCATAGAAGGTCATCTGCTCCTCTGAAGACACTCTTCATGATGGAAATTTTCACATCACATCAGAATCAAGACATGAACAATGAAGCATCTTTTTTTGTCATAGAAAAAGAAAAGGCTAACTATAGTGCTCACCGTGGCACTGGCATTTCTGCAGCAGGGAGGGTGGTGACCGTAAATCACTCACCTTTCAAGAGGTTCCGCTGTGTCTGCACGGGCTCCAGCTTCTGCATCCTGTTCTCAGGGCCCTTGCGGGCATCGAAAGCCTTCCGAGTGCGCGCTTAGAATGCATGCACAGCATGTTTCCTTTTTGTTAAAGGGCCAGCGTGCCTCACCTGGAATTGCTTCTCAACCTTTGGCTTAGAAGCACAAAGTTCTGAACAATATAGTCTATACCTTATGGTACCTTTACACGCCGCAACAGGATGGTGGCAACAACCGGGTGCTTCACGTGCACGAGCACGCACAAACGGTTGCCAACGGTAAACGCACCACCTTTACACGCCGCAACAAGGTGCGCTACGGTAGGTTACATCTATCTCTGGATACACCGCCGGGTGCCAAAAGTTACCTTCTGTAGCTCACCTTACCACATTTACACGCCGCAACAACAAGGTAATATGGGCGGAACAGAGGCAGCAGGTAAAACATATAGGCGTGCCACAGTCCATCACGCCGCGCCCAAACCATAACCATTGGCCAACACAAGTAGTGTTCTGATTGGGCACGACGCGAAGGGCGGATGGCGGAGACGTGACTTAGTAGTGATCGGACTGTGGCACGGAATAAGCGCTTGTGACATGGCGGAGTGTGGCGTATTCAGCTAACGGGATGGTTATGCGTCACGCTGGAGCGGTTTACAGTCACATACTTCGTGCGTATTAAAACATCATTGCTGGGCTATGTGTGCGTAGTAGTCCAGATATGGGATGAGGTCATGTGTTATGCATGTAGTGTGTGTATGAGACAGTAGTATGGTTATTGTGTGGAGAGCATATAACACTGTGGACTAATCTTTGGACCAAAAAAAATGAGGTTAATGCAGATGTGTAGGCACCCCCTCAATATTCTGCTGAATATATGTTACCCCATTGCATGTGTCCCGCCGTAGCCCACAGTCTCCTTATAATATGTTTGTCAACATATGTGTGTTGTTTTGTGCTTATACATGGGCAAATGTGTGTTTGGCCCAAACAATTACTCACCACGCAGCCTGGCAATCCGGGCACGGATGTCCACTATGCGGCCTGGGCATTTCTGCTTCAGGTCCACTATTTTCTTCTGGACGGCTTTAGCGGTCCTCTCCACCCCCAGTTGGTTGAGCAGGGCCCGCCGATTGCGCAGCCTGGGATGCCGGTGGTGATGGTGACCCCAATAATCGTACCGGTCACAATGGTCTATAAGGACCAGTAACTGTGCCATCCGCCACGTTGCAGCGCGCTGTGCGGCCGCCATAACTGCAATGTTCTGTGCAGAGGAGGGGTTGGCACCTTGCAGGCAGAGTGAAACTGAAATCAACGTCATGACGTCATTACGGCCGCTGGCGTGGTGACACACCATTCAAAGTCGCCCTACGCGCAGTGACACGGCCGAAACACTTCTGCGGCACCTACAGAACAAGAACCCACAGAGCGGTGCGTAACGCAACCTTGTGCGCTTTCTACTGAGTTATTCCTTTGCATGTGGTATGACAATGCGCACATTACATAGTGCGCGCACTGACACGGCAGAAGCACTTCTACGGCATCTGCAGTACAATAAGCCAGGGCGGTGCGTAAACCAAACTTGTGCGCTGTGTACAGCATTATTCCTTATTATGTGTTAAGTGAATGTGCACACTATCTAAGGACCATGCCGCATTGGTACTTTTGCCTTCCGCAAGTGTGTGTCCGCGTAATTGTACTAATGTATGATCGTGCATACGGCGCGTATCTGTAGTGCTGAAGTGACAGCTCATCCAAGATGGCGGCCTGTGGAGGATGAGCCAATCGGAACGCAGCATCTTCCACCAATGATCGCTGATGAGGCGCGGTAACCCAGAGCCTGTGTCACGCCCCAGGTACATACCAGGTACATAGCATGGTGTCGAAACTACCCTTCTGTTCCTTATTTACACGCCGATACAGGCCGCAACCATCGGCAACCATCGCCTTGACATCCACCTGTTTTAGGGCACTGCTCTGAAACAGGTGCCTCAAGTGGCGGGTGGCAACAACCGTCTTCACACGCCGCTACCTCGGGTTGATTTGGCGGTGCAAGATACATTTCTCTCATGTACCCGGTTGATGACACCATCCTGTTGCGGCGTGTAAAGGTACCATTAAAGATACAATGCTAGTTCTCAGGTGCCCCTCCAGCGTACCTGTACCTGTATCATTTACCCATTCCTGTGCCTGTTTACCTCTGTTTTTGATCTAGTACCTTGCCTGTACCCGCTGAACCTGCACCATCTACCGACACCTGCAGCGCCATCATACTTGCTACTCCAGCATGCACCAGCCGAACCATCATCCCTCCAGCACCTACGTGCATCTGTCGCCATCCTGCCTCCAAAAGCTTGCATCTGTCATCCCGTCTGGACCTACCATATCAGTGACTATCCTTGTGCATACTCCTGGGGCCAACTGTCGCAGCTCCAGTCTTCCTTAAGTGGCGCCTGGTTTCTAAGTACAGCACAACACCCTAACTTTTAGATGCTCTGGAGAAAACCTTATGAGAAACCATAGTCAAGCCCCTCTAGGTTTTTTGTGTGCTGTGGCCCAGTGGTTCCACTTGCTACTCGGACGCATTATACTAGCCTTAATCTAATTCAAATATTCTTTTATTCCCTTGGAAATATTCAAGTTGTTTAGATTATCTTATATTTTATTCTCTTGACCACCACCATAAACTGGTGTCATACTGTTGCCAACAATCAAATATTCTTAAAGGCAGTATGTATAATGGTGATGACCAAGCCAATGAAGACCTATCATTGATTTGACCTTGCAACGTGCTGTTGACTGTAAGCACTGACGATGGAGATTCAACTTCCATCTGATGACCATCATCCATAAGATACCAAATTACTTGACCACAAACATTGACATTTATGTCCTGATCAATCCAGTACAGAAAAAGCCCAAGGGAGATAGAGTGGTTCAAGAGAGAGAAAAATTCAGTAAAGCCAGAGAAAAGAGACATTGATATACACATCATACTGTAACCTCATGCTAAAGCTTTCAACAATTCTCTGGAGGATGCAGAGGTTTCATAAATAGTAGAAAAGAAGACATGACAGCAATGCTGGAAGCACAATGCACTTAGTCCCTGCGCGGTGATTCATGAGGGTTGTTTATTGCAAGTGAAACAGTGGAATAAGAATGTTCAGTTGTTTTTAGGTCCAAAAAATGGCAAAGATGGAGAAATATAAAGATTTATTGAACCTGCCCCGTTCTTTCTAGTCTTGATCTCCTTCCTCATGGCTGCACGTCCGGCAAACCTTCATCAGCCAAGAGTCTTCAGGGGGACCTATCATTAGAGTTAAAGACTTGTAAGGAGGTGGACTTGTAGTCGTGTTCCTCCCTGAAGACACCAATCGTGTTGCTGTAGTGTCATGTGAATCGTGTCCCAGAAGGACAATGTGTATACAATCTGCTCTGTAGAATGGACCAAAAAAATTTACCAAGCAATGGTGGCTTTATTTGATGCGTTTCAGAGTGTTATCCTCACTCCTTGTTCAGAACCAACCATATTATGGTTATATGATATATTACTAGTAAAAAGGCCCGATGCAATTGCATCGGGAGCGCGGTGAAATGAATAGTGTGTATACAGGTGGGTCAGTGGGTAGCAGAGTATACAGACGGCTCTGCGGGTAGCAGAGTATACAGACGGCTCTGCGGGTAGCAGAGTATAGAGGCGGCTGTGCGGGGAGCAGAGTATGCAGGCGGCTGTGCGGGGAGCAGAGTATGCAGGCGGCTGTGCGGGGAGCAGAGTATGCAGGCGGCTGTGCGGGGAGCAGAGTATGCAGGCGGCTGTGCGGGGAGCAGAGTATGCAGGCGGCTGTGCGGGGAGCAGAGTATGCAGGCGGCTGTGCGGGGAGCAGAGTATGCAGGCGGCTGTGCGGGGAGCAGAGTATGCAGGGGGCTGTGCAGAGTATACAGGGGGCTGTGCAGAGTATACAAGGGGCTGTGCAGAGTATACAGGGGGCTGTGCAGAGTATACAGGGGGCTGTGCAGAGTATACAGGGGGCTATAAATAGATGGTTGGTTCTTGAAGAAGGAGCAAGGATAACGCTCTGAAACGCGTCAAATAAAGCCACCATGGGTTGATACATTTTTGTGGTCCGTCATCGTATGGCAGCGCGGATCGTATACACATTGTCTTTCTGGGCTCGTTTTGGCCACCACCGTGTACACGATGATTGTGGATCCTGCAGCAGCTGTCTACAAACTGGTTATGTGTCACACAACCAGACCAGGTGAGCAGTGACATCTGCCTCATTAGATGTGTGTTATAAAGATAAGACACTATATGCACTTTTATATCCCTTTATAGTTGTTCCTGGTTCTAACCTTGTGATAAGTCCTACATCTTGGTAAATATTGTGCCCTGTGATTTTAACGTAATGTAGACTATGATAAATAATATGATGTTCACCTGTTTAACATAATGTATAATGATTAGCACTTGTGTATAGGTAGTTGCCAGACTATAGAGCAAGCAATAGTTATGTTGGGACTAGCCCACAATGGGTGGGGTCGGCCTCTAGGGTAAGGTACGGTTTCCTGTATGACTTCAGATACGTCCCCACTGGTGAATAGAGCAGACCTGTGGTTTGTGAGGTCGTCAAGACCACATGTAGTAGGTGACTTATGGCAAACAACAGAAGGAGAAAGTAGACCAGAGCGAGATAGTGTGATGCAAGAGTGCTGACCGGGACACAGACAGACAGATGCCATCATAGCTAGAGACTGATCATCCAAATAGGTGTTCCCAAGAAGTGAGCGTCCAAAGGACAGGGCGTTAGAGACAAGGCCCCAAACCTACGAGGTAACGGGTCAGGATGGATTGGTGCATGACTGAAGTCGGATTTCGTGGGCAGGACCCCCCAGGCGTCTGTGAGTAAAGGCTCTTCACTGACACTATGGCAAATGCCCTACCCTCCTCTCCCACAGGAAAAAGAGCCTGAGCTACCTGATTAATTAAAAGCACACACCTCTTAAAGGGTTGTCCTGTCTAAAATGATATAGTGACTCCAGACTTATCAATTTTCCAGCGCATGCATCGTGTGCTGCGAGGATTCGCCAGCTTCTAAGCCGAGAACAGCCAGAACCCGACTATGAGGCACGGCCATCTAATTGGCATCGCCTTATTCCATACACTTGTATTGAGCCAGGCCGCACCCACTGTTCGGGTTCCGGATGGGAACATACATATCACATAATTGAGGTCCATTCCTGGCTGAGAAACCGCCAAATCGTCCCAACGCATATTGCGGGCAATGAGAGGATTGATAAAAGTCTTCAGACACATAGAGTGACTGCATAGTTATCATTTTAGACCAGACAACCCCTTTAATGAATTAAGCATGTCTTAAGCATGTCTCTGTGTGTCTCGCCACCAATCTTACTCCGGTCCAAGACTAAATTAGATGAGAGGGCGACGTCCCAACACATTTTGATGAAGCTGGCCAAAGCTGGGGTAAAAACGACAGATTTCCGGCATAAACACTTTGATGAATAGGGGCTTAAAAGTATATATCCAAAAACATAATTGTTTTAACATACAGTAGAAGAGATGATTAATTGATTATGCATCTTTTACTAATATTTCTTCATGTACCTTCTGCCCTAATCGTAAACAGATGTACGTAATTGTGCTGCCAGATTTATGTATTCAAGTTCACAGATGGCGTTAATTAGGCTGACTTTAGCTGGCTGTCAGGGGTGTAGAGGTAGCATTTGTTTTTCTTCCTCGATCACATAAGAAGACATTATATGCTATTATAAATGTCACATGATAGGGGGGCCTTATTTTGCCTCGGGTTCCTGGAGCTATACCTATGAACCAGAATAAGAGAGCGGCAGGGAGTTATACTGGGTGCAGGGGTTTAATTCACAACCAGGCCTAAAAGGTTAATGATAAGACTGGTACTTTTACAGAACCATAATAGTTGGGGACCCTGCTGGAAATTTAGCATTACGACCAAGAGCTACAAGTTACACCATGGTTCGGTGGAGTATAGTTTGTTAAATTTTGATTTGACCTCCTTCACTTTGTTGACCACACTGACAATTTTATTGCCAGTTTCTATATGTGGCAAAACTAATGGGCTGATTACACCTTGTCGCTGGTTGTTGGGCTGATCACACCTTGTCATTGGCTGTTGGGTTTATCATACCTTGTCGCTGGCTGTTGCGTTTATCATACCTTGTCGCTGGCTGTTGGGTTTATCACACCTTGTCGCTGGTTGTTGGGTTTATCATGTCTTGTCACTGGCTGTTGCGTTTATCATACCTTGTCGCTGGCTGTTGGGCTTATCATGCCTTGTCGCTGGCTGTTGGCTGATCACACCTTGTCACTGGCTGTTGGGCTGATCAAGCCTTGTCATTGGCTGTTGGGTTTATCATGTCTTGTCGCTGGCTGTTGGGTTTATCATACCTTGTCGCTGGCTGTTGGGCTGATCATGCCTTGTCGCTGGCTGTTGGGTTTATCACGCCTTGTCGCTGGCTGTTGGCTGATCACACCTTGTCACTGGCTGTTGGGCTGATCAAGCCTTGTCATTGGCTGTTGGGTTTATCATGTCTTGTCGCTGGCTGTTGGGTTTATCATACCTTGTCGCTGGCTGTTGGGCTGATCATGCCTTGTCGCTGGCTGTTGGGTTTATCACACCTTGTCGCTGGCTGTTGGCTGATCACACCTTGTCACTGGCTGTTGGGCTGATCACGCCTTGTCACTGGCATTTGGGTTTATCAAGTCTTGTCGCTGGTTGTTGGGTTTATCATACCTTGCCGCTGGCTGTTGGGTTTATTACACCTTGTTGCTGGCTGTTGGCTGATCACACCTTGTCACTGGCTGTTGGGCTGATTACGCCTTGTCACTGGCGTTTGAGTTTATCATGTCTTGTCACTGGCTGTTGGGCTTATCATGCCTTGTCGCTGGCTGTTGGACTGATCACGCCTTGTCACTTGCTGTTAGGTGCCTGGAGACCTGGGGCATCAGTTCACGGCAGCAGTCCCCAGGAGCGGTGGTCCTGGCCGGACATTTTAAGGGGGAATATTTACAGGGGAGATAATAGTTTGTGACGCCAACTGGAGTTCTGACTTGATGGCCAGGCACTGCTGTGGGGCTTCCAAGAGGAGGTGGTAGAGTAGCAAAGTGGTAGGTCTTCTCCATCCAGGGCACAGATCCCTCAAAAGGTGTGGAAAGTAGAGGTGGCATAGTAGATGTTGTGAGAGGAGGAGGAGGAGGAGGGTAGTGGTGCAGGTGGGTGCAGAAAGGAACAGACGACACAACAGTCTTTGTAGCTTTTACCGTTTACTTGTCAAAGTTGGTGATTACAACCTAGCAGGGGTACAGTGTAAACTAGAAGTGCAGCCTGGCCAGCCCAAAGGTAGCTGGAGTCCACATTTCTTAGACACAGGGTATATGGCCTTCCAACTGACTTCTCATTGTTCTGACAATATGCTACCACTTTCCTCTCTTCAGAGTCTGTGGAATCCCAATTCCTCTTCTTGCAACTAACTGTTCTGCCTAGCTTTCACAGCTGGCCACAGATTTGCCTCACAAGGCCCTCGGCCTAGCACTTCTCTATGTACTCTCTCAGCACTCTCTTCTCTCTGTGGACCACTGGGTTCTCGACTAGATCTCTCCTAGTTGCCACCCACCTAACTCCTTCCTCTAACCAGAAGTGGAGACTGCCATATAGGTAGGTCTATTCCAACCAGCACTTCCTGGCTTGGATTTCTGATGTGTTGGGCGTATTTTGGGAGTCTCAGCAGTATGTCCACCGCTTACCTCCAGGCATGATACTATATATTGGATTACATGCAATACCAGTTGTGGCAGCCCGCCTGCAGGGGCACTACAATTAGTCATTTAAAGGCTTGTTCACACATGTTGATACTAACTGTACGGGGACACAACTATCATCAATAATGCACCACAGAGCTGCGGGATACTCGGAACCGAGCTATAGTGTTTCTGGGGTGTCACAGGGGTTGAGACCCCGCTCCGTGACCCTGGGTTCAGTGTAAATGAGTTCTAGGGATAGGGTGATTTAAGGGATAAATTGTTCATAACGCCACCTGTGATTTGCGGCTATGGGTAGCCACCGCTGCTGCAGGACCTCTGGGGATGATGAAAAAGCAGCTGGGATGGAGTAGCTCCCCACGGGTGGAGCAGGTCCCCAGGGCAGAGGGTGAAGTAATTGGTTATCTCAGACAGCAGGGGTTAACTTTAGGCCTCGTTACCTTGCTCAGTGGTCTTCACAGCCAGTTGCCACAGGAATAATACAGTCTCACACAGTTCTGGAATTCGGTACCCGGTTTAATCACAGAAAGTCTCAGCAGCTCTTACAGGGTTTCACTCTTAGTTGAACTCCAGCCTGTATTGTCCTCCAGAAACCGGGACAACAAGTACAAGACCCTCGGTGGTATACCTTTCTTTGCCTTTCTCTGTTCCTCAGCACTTCTGCCTGCATCTCCTTTCAGCGCCTCTGCGCACAGAGCCCCGATCCAGCAGCCATGGGTCTTGTCAGGCACCCGGTACTTGTCCCCTGACCCTCATCCAACTACCTCCTCGGGGGATGTGCCAGGTTTGAACAATAGCTCCTATGAAGCTCGTGGCCTCCGGTTCGGGGGTTCGGGTGCTGAACTCCTGCGCCACTCTCAGGTCTGGTCCCTGTTTCTAGACCAAACCCCTCCGTCTGGTATCACCAGTCCCGGATTCGGGTGCACAGGCCTCTATAGCTCCGCCAGTGCCCCTAGGGATCCTTCCTCAGTGTTCCCAGGATGAGTTCCCCTTTTGATCAAGTACCCTGCCTTTTAGCTCCTCCACTCAGTCTCTCTCCTCTCCTCCCACGACAAGCTGGTAAAGAGGGGAGAGGACCCTGCCCTTGTGGGCTTACATTCTACAGGATGATAAGGAGAAGACAGTATGTCAGGGGTGTCATGGCAGCTTCGGTGGTTTGGTGGCATTGGGTTCATTGCAGGCTGTAAGTTGTCTAAACTCTTGAATAGATCCCAACTCCACCCTAAAGGCCCTGTCACATGTGTCAATGTCGCTAGCGACATCGCCGAAAAGTGACGCATCAGCGATGTCGCTAGCGATATCGCAAGTGCGTCGTGCTGTGTGACAGCGCGACGCAACTGCGATTTATCGCTGGTCGCAGGTTGACAGGTTTACGAGGGTGAACGTAAACCTGTCAATCTGCAACCAGCGATTAGGCTAGATCGCGCCTCCTGACACTGCAATAGCGATGTTGGCGGCGATCCAGCCTATACCACAGCATTGCTGTGGATCGCTCGCTGGGTTGATCCCAGCCCAGCGAGCGATAGCTCCGCCCACATCGCTGCGGCGTCACCGGCAACATGTTGCCGTGTGACACCAAGGCTGCGATGTCGGAAGCGAGCATGCACCCGCGCATCACTTCCGACATCGCAGCCTTGGTTGACACGTGTGACGGGGCCTTAAGGCAACCAAATCTACAGAAGACGAGACACTAGAATAAATACACAAACACATTGTACAGGATGTCAATGGTCACAGTTTATTTAAATCACGGGATTAACAATCCCAGTAGGAGACAGGTGGAGTTCTAGTACACTGGGATTCACAAGTACTGCAATATCCCCAGCTGTCTGCAGGGCCGCACCGTCCATTGGACAGTGTGAGCCCTGTTATTCAGGCGGCAAGAGGCAGGGGGAGCGGCAGTGCAGAAGGGGGCGGCGCCTCATGCACACAGCCTCCCCCTGTCATGGCGCCGGCCGCTCACCCCGCTCACCGCAGGTAAGCGGCGACCCGCCGGAGGGGCAATGTAGAAGGGGCGGCAGCGCTGGGCTCCACCAGCACCCCTTCCCCCCGTAATCACTGCCGCGGCTCAGGCGGCAGTGGCGACCTGCCGGAGGAGCAATGTAGAAGGGGCGGCAGCGCTGGGCTCCACCAGCAACCCCCCTCCTCCCCCCCGGTAATCACTGCCGCGGCTCAGGCGGCAGTGGGGCTTGGTGCACCCCTGGCTGTCTGACATACAGCACCAGGACAGACAGCCATAAAGCAGAGCCGGTATCACCAATGACCCTATTATCCTTACTTCTGTGCTTAACCACCGTGCCCACCCGTGATACTGTTACCATTACTACATCCTTCAGACTGGCCACCAAAGCCGAGCCTGCTCACCACCATGAGGTTTTACATCCTTTATTAGTTAAATTAGTCCACCTTAACTTGTCTGCAACTTCCACCTGGCTCCTACCCCGAGTTATAAACTCCAAGGCCTACATAACACGTTAGTTAACATTTTTTCTTTTTCTTTATTTTTCCTTTTTAACGTTTAAATCAATTAGGTAACCTTATAAGAAGATGACCCTACAAAAGTATTAAGGGGGTTAAATTTAGCTAACCTCCGACTCACAATGAGTCATCATACTGCACTCAGGAGAGGAAAAACCCCATGTGGAGGGCCAAACATGGCTGAAGGATTGGCCTTCCCTTGGGCTTAGAAGGTTAATACTAAAATTAACTCTTTATAGCAATGGTATAATTGAACATGGTTCTTCAAGACTCCATCTCAACCCTTGCTGCTGGTATCATGCCCCGGTGGGCGTGATCATTCATTCTAAAGTGCGGTCCCGATTCAAAATTCAAGACTGCTCCTTCCGGGTATGACGCGCCAGGATTATCGGGTGTATGAACCAACTTCCGAGCATGCACTGTGTGACAGGTGACAGAGGGTAAATCCGGCCTCTGGGTGGTTTTGAACCAGGAATGAGATCAATGGGGCAGTCATACGACCTTTGTGGTGGTAGAGTCTCCACTTCACGTTTGTCGAACACATCCACAAAGGACCAGTAGGCCGATGGTAACCCATGGGAGGGCTTAAGGAGGCCGTGGAGAGTGACCTGGTTGCACAGGTGAGAGAGAGTGAAGTTGACATGACTGACCCAATGAAGGACGTTTCCTCTCCGCCAATCCAGGACCGGTTTGTGGGTGCGAAACCACAGAAGACCTAGCAGAAACAGAGGAGAAAGGTTTGGTAGTACATAGAAGTTGATCTTCTCTTTATGGAGAGCCCCAGTGTGAAATTTCACCTTCTCAGTGATATCTAGAACGGAATCTTGCAAGGGTCTTCTGTCCGCAGAGTTGATAAGATGAGGATGCTGCAAAGGCACAACAGTAATTACAACGAGATGATCCACAGCTTGCTGTACAAAGAAGTTACCTACTGAACCAGAATCCAAGTACGCCATCTCAGAAAATTGCCCACCACCAGCAGACACCTGTATAGACACAGTAAGGGGTAGAGAGGAATTACTCTCACCTAGGAAGGCCTCTCTTACCCGTCCTAGGCGGAGACGATGTCCGGCCTCTTGGTACATCGGCAGTAAAAATGGGTAGCGCTCCCACAATATAGGCAAAGTTTCTTAGAAAACCTCTCCACGCGTTCTTGCTTTCCTAACTTGATGCGATCAACCTCCATAGGCTCAGAGACCAAGGCTGAATCCGGAGCAGACCTGGTCCATTCTTGAAGGTGGAGATTGATTCGGATGGCAAGAGAGATCAAGTCATCTGGGGTATCGGATAGATCTGCCAATTCATCCTTAAGTCTCCCAGACAACCCACGTCGGAAGAAAGCAATCAAGGGCTTGTCGGACCACTGTAACTCAGAAGCCAGAGTGCGGAACTGGATGGCATACTGACCGACCGAGAGAGAACTCTGTTGTAAGTTGAAGAGGGCTTCCATTGACAACACCACTAGTCCTGGCTCATTTAACGTCTTGCGGAGGGTGTCCAGGAAGTTTTAGAGATGGGACACAATGGGATTGTTCCACTCTAGTAAGGGGTTAAACCATGCTAAGTCCTTTCCCTCCAGGTGAGAGGCTAGGAAGGCTACTTTTGCTATGTCCATTGGATACTGCTTGGGCAACAACAGGAAATGCAGCTGACACTAATTAAGAAACCCCCTGCACAACTTCATCCACAGAAGTCATGTAATTCAACACCCGGGTTTGCATCTCATGTTACCGGTCAAGCTCCTGATGTAAATCCACAAGTTGTGTAGCATTGGTGGGCTCGGCAGCCTGAAGAGAACTGAGGCGAGCATCCAGGGTCTGCATGAAAGTCCCCAGTTGGTCCTGACTTTGTCAAAGACCAGCTAGTTTCTTTTGGGCAGAGAATCGGGTATCAGCAGGGTCCATAGCCTGGGCAAAAATGGTCACGCTAAGGTAGGGGAGCAAGGTTAGTGAACACACTAGGCCACAGAGGACACTGTGGAAGGTGGACCCAAGGAACCCACCGGACTAGGATATCAGATACATTGCAAGGCTTTATTTGAGGTTTAGACAGAAGAACCCACAAGGGAGGACCCCCTGGGCCAAAACACTGAATTCCCGCAAGGGAGCACCAGTGAACGAAACCCTCTACAGGAATTGACCTGACAAAGCCACGGAGGCTAAAGTGCAACAGCTTCAAGACCAGAAGGTCAGACCCAGGATAAATAGAGATACTGAGGAGAGGGGAGCGAGAGGTCCAGGGAACCTGATAAGGAGCACCAGTGGCGGGACTGGGACAGTCAGAGGAATCCAGTAGGAGCATGGGACTGTGTCACAGAGGATTGGTCAAGTTGGTCCAGAAGGTACTGTCAGAGTCCGTAGTAGATGGTAGGAAGGCAGGACACCGGCACTAGGAGAAAACACTAGGTGTCAATATGGACCAAGACAAGGCTAAACTAGCAGGTGCTAGTCCAGGACCTGAGCACAGTAACTTAGAACAAATGCATAAAGTTGCCCAGGCACCTCCCTAAGGAAGTGAGGCCTTAAGTACACACAAACCTCTCAGTGATTGGCTGAGAGGTGATTACTGGAGAATTATTTGACAGCAGCGCGCATGCCCTAAGCGCACTCCCTGCATCACGGGAGTATGGAGGTGGAGGAGGCGGGTCGGGAAGGAGCCGCAGCCTGGAGGGACATCACGGAAGTGTGTACCGGGTAAGTAAGTGTGGAGGGAACAGGGGGATGTCTGCGGCCAGACGGGGCTCGGTCTTCCTGTATCCAGGAAATGGGTTACGCTGGCCAAGTTGCTACAAGCCCCACACCCTACTAAGCTGGTTTGCTGCTGCTTCTCAGCTCCTGATATGTCCATTGTTTCCTTGTTCTGATCTTAGCCTGTTTACAAACTATTCTGATTTTGTACCTTGTCTTCCCTCCTAGATCTGATCCATTGACCTGACCACTCCTGCCAGCCTGCACCACGAGCCAACAGCTGACTTAGTAGCCACAAAACCAGGGGCCTCTGTGTTACTACTGATCCCTCTATAGATGTTAAAGGGTGAAGGCCAGCACAACCCTTGGTATCTTTTAAGCAAAGTGGCTAGTACTATCGTTGTCTATGGTTGCCTTCACATTTGCTGATGCCTCCGCAGCGTTCTGCGGAGGCATCTGCAAGCCTCTGCATGCAGACCACAGCCCCTATCTTTATAATGGAGCGCACGGTGTCTGCAGATGCTTGCAGATCGCCGTGCGCTCCCATTGCCCGCCATGAGTGATCTGTGCGCAGGCATCACACACTCCTGCCCGCACCAGGGACGCAACATGTCGGTCCTGGTGCGACGAGACTGTGTGATCTGTGCGCAGGCATCCGCCTGCGCACAGTTCACATATGGGTATGAATGGGTGCGCACGGTCCTGTGCTGTCAAGCGCAGCACCGTGCGCTCCCATTATAAAGATAGGAGCTGGCGGTCGCTGTGCACACATTGCGGACCCCTCGTAGAATGCTGCGGAGGGGAACGCTAATGTGAAGCCAGCCTATGGTAGCCATTTGCCGGATGACCACTGACACAGTCCCATTATAAACACATTGTCAAGTTCATGCACACAGCCATACAGTGGATGTGTTTTGTAGGGTTATCTTCATGGGACTTCTACATTGAGGTAGAACGGGCATTTTTGTTATTATTAATCCCTTGGAGACACAGCTATTTCCACCTTCCTCCTTCCCTTCAAAGTCCAATGAGGGCTTGTTGTTCATGAGTCAAGCTGCAGCATCTATTGGTGGTATTTTGGGGTCCGAACTATATAATCTCTCTTTTCCAAAAACAGCGAGTCTTCCACTTCTATTTTTGATATTCGTTTTGTACTTGCATTATAGGAAAAGGGGTGGATTTAAACTTTTACCTTATTTTTTTAAATATGAAAATATGTATTTGATTTTTTTTTTTGGGGGGGGGGGGTGGAATCTCTATTGTTTGATTGCCTACACAATGCACTGCAATCCTGTAGTTCTGTATGGCGGAGCAGGGAGGCCGTATGTATGGAACAAGCAATGTTTCTTGGGTTGATTGCTTCTCTCAATACAGCATCTGATGGGACATAACAATAGAGTACGTGTGTATGAAGCCGTGTGTGATCAGAGGCATGTGGAGATACAGTAGAGACCCCATGCACTTGAATGAAAACCTATTATTACTCCATAAATAAAGCAAAATCGAAGTCAATCAGCATCATCCGGGAGGCTAGATCTGCACCTAAGCGGACAGGACATACCTGGGCACTATACCAGCATATAACTCATTGGTTCTGGTCTAGTTGGGTATTATGATATGACAGTTCTTGGCTAGAGTTCACAATCATTGCCGGCAATTCACGGGTTAATAAGGGGAGTTTTAATGTTGTTCCCGTTTATAACAAAATAATAAGCTTTTGGCACACTGAGAATAGCACACTGTGAGTGTGTGGGTGTGGGGCTCTATTATGTTTGGTGCGTTCATCGCGCATAAAGCTGCTTCGCTGTGCTGACATTGTGCCTGTTATCATAATGCAGCTAGGTATGTCGCCGCAGCCTCCAGCGGTCAATAATGCACAGGGCGACAACACGTTTTGCAATGGACACACTGACCCTGAGGGCTCATACTGCCTTTGTCCATTGCAACCAACCAGGCAGAAGGTATCAGTTTTACAAGGGGTTAAAAAAATGAAAGCATTAATCAGAGGCATACATACGGGTGAAAAATTAGGCACCGCCCTCCTGACTACGCACAACAGGAGGTCCAAGTGCACCCATCCATTTCCATGACTCAAGTGGATCTAGCTGATTTGGCACATATACCTAGTGATAGGATGGCATATATACCAGGATGGAGACATATAAACCAGAATAGGGAACATATATTACCAGGGTGGGGATTATATATACCAGGAGGATGATCATATATACCAAAATGGTGAGCATGTATAAAAAAGATGGGACATATATTCCAGGATGGGGATCATATATACTAGAATGGGGACCATACATGCTAGTATGAGGGTGATATATATCAGGATGGGGGACTATATACTAGGATGAGTGATATATACAGGATAGGAATCTATATACCAGGATGGGACCTATATACCAGGATGAGGAATATATACAGGATGGAACCATATATACAGGTAGGAACCATATCCAGGAGAGCGCATATACAGGAAGACTTATATACCAGGATGAGGATACACAGTTGTGGCCAAAAGTATTGACACCCCTGCAATTCTGTCAGATAATACTCAGTTTCTTCCTGAAAATGATTGCAATCCAAATTCTTTGGTATTATTATCTTCATTTAATTTGTCTTCAATGAAAAAAACACAAAAAGAATTGTCTAAAGCCAAATTGGATCTAATTCCACACCAAACATAAAAAGGGGGTGGACAAAAGTATTGGCACTTTAGAAAAATCATGTGATGCTTCTCTAATTTGTGTAATTAACAGCACCTGTAACTTACCTGTGGCACCTAACAGGTGTTGGCAATAACTACATCACACTTGCAGCCAGTTGACATGGATTAAAGTTGACTCAACCTCTGTCCTGTGTCCTTGTGTGTACCACATTGAGCATGGAGAAAAGAAAGAAGACCAAAGAACTGTCTGAGGACTTGAGAAACCAAATTGTGAGGAAGCATGAGCAATCTCAAGGCTACAAGTCCATCTCCAAAGACCTGAATGTTCTGTGTCTACCGTGCCAGTGTCATCAAGAAGTTTAAAGCCCATGGCACTGTGGCTAACCTCCCTAGATGTGGAGGAAAAGAAAAATTGACAAAAGATTTCAACGCAAGATTGTGCGGATGGTGGATAAAGAACCTCGACTAACATCCAAACAAGTTCAAGCTGCCCTGCAGTCCGAGGGTACAACAGTGTCAACCCGTACTATCCGTCGGTGATCTGAATGAAAAGGGACTGTATGGTAGGAGACCCAGGAAGACCCCACTTCTTACCCCGAGACATAAAAAAGCCAGGCTGGAGTTTGCCAAAACTTACCTGAGAAAGCCTAAAACGTTTTGAAGAATGTTCTCTGGTCAGATGAGACAAAAGTAGAGCTTTATGGGCAAAGGCATCAACATAGAGTTTACAGGAGAAAAAAGAGGCATTCAAAGAAAAGAACACGGTCCCTACAGTCAAACATGGTGGAGGTTCCCTGCTGTTTTGGGGTTGCTTTGCTGCCTCTGGCACTGGACTGCTTGACCGTGTGCATGGCATTATGAAGTCTGAAGACTACCAACACATTTTGCAGCATAATGTAGGGCCCAGTGTGAGAAAGCTGGGTCTCCCTCAGAGGTCATGGGTCTTCCAGCAGGACAATGACCCAAAACATACTTCAAAAAGCACTAGAAAATGGTTTGAGAGAAAGCACTGGAGACTTCTAAGGTGGCAGCAATGAGTCCAGACCTGAATCCCATAGAACACCTGTGGAGAGATCTAAAATGGCAGTTTGGAGAAGGCGCCCTTCAAATATCAGGGACCTGGAGCAGTTTGCCAAAGAAGAATGGTCTAAAATTCCAGCAGAGCATTGTAAGAAACTCATTGATGGTTACCGGAAGGGTTGATCGCAGTTATTTTGGCTAAAGGTTGTGCAACCAAGTATTAGGCTGAGGGTGCCAATACTTTTGTCCGGCCCATTTTGGAGTTTTGTGTGAAATGATCAATGTTTTGCTTTTGCTTCATTCTCTTTTGTGTTTTTTCATTTAAGACAAATTAAATGAAGATAATAATACAAAGAATTTGTGATTGCAATACATTTTCAGGAAGAAACTGAGTATTATCTGACAGAATTGCAGGGGTGTCAATACTTTTGGCCAAACTGTATATACCAGGATAGAGATAATTTAAACCAGAATGGACAATATATACCTGGATGGGGAATTTATCGATGGGATCATATATATCTGGATTGTGAACATATATACCAGGATGGTGACATACATACCAGGATGGGGATATACCAGGATGAAGACCTTATATACATAGATGGGGGACATCTATACCAGGATGGGGAAAATTTATTAACTGGATGGGTTCATATATATCTGGATTGTGATGCATATATACCAGGTGGTGACTATACATTTCAGGATGGGAAGATCAGTGACCGGGCATATAGACACTTATCAAGATAGAATGGGGACAATTTCCTATACCTTGGTAAATGTTTCCTGCGATGGGGGGAGTCACAAGGTGACGGATTCGTTGACTCCTTACTAGGATTGTTGTGACATACATCCAAGGATCGTCCTGGGCATCTCCCACCAGAGAATGTAAGACTCTAATATAAAATGGAAGACTTCCAGGAGTGCGCAATTCTACCTGATATATATCAGAATGGTGACATATATAACAGGATAGGGATCATACATATCAGAATGGTGACATATATTACATGATGGGGGACATTAATACATAGTGAAGGGGGGGCAATTGTACATCTTAATAGGACCTAGAATGCTACAAGGGCCCATACATCTGGCCAATATGTGTGTGTTTGCAGGGGGAGGGGGGCAGGTCAGTTTGCACCGGGTCCCTTTGGACTCTAGCTATGCCACTTGGTATGTTTACATTACATTTTTCAAGGGTTTTCTTGGAGCAGATCCTCACCAAAATCCTGCTTCAAAAACTCTTGGAAACGTTTCCACTTCATTTCTTACTAGCCTGGCTGAGAGGTTATCCGCACAGCAACAAGAAGGTAGTAAAGGACAGCTCAAAGGTATGTAGAAACCTACAACAAGTAAATGTCAGCGGGTTGGCTTACCCAGCAAAAGGGACTGCGGTACTTCCCGGACTGTCCTGATCACATACCTGGTAGTGCTTGAATATCCTAGACCCGCTTGAGCAACTTAAGCAAAAGGTAAAACTAAAGGTTCCGTTACACTGCACGATGTTGGAACGATGTTGGCACGATCTTATGGGCGCGCGGTCGTTCCTGACATCGTTTTGACATCATTGGTGAGATGTCACACGTCTAGATATCAGATATCGTGGACGACTCACCAACGATGTTGTGAGCAGGTATCGTTCGCGAAACACCGCGAACGATCCCTGCTCATTGCTGTGAATGGGCGAAGTCGTCCACGACATCGTTATCACGGTGTCTCACACAACGATATGGCAGGTTGGCTATTCGAGGATGGTGTGGTTTGAGAACATGTTCTCAAACCTCATCAGCGATCCAACGATTTATCGTCCCAACTTGCCAGAGTCAAACGCAACGAGGTTGCTGGAACGCCTCCAAACCCGTGATGTATCAGCGATGTCGTTAACGATGTTGTGCCGTGTAACGGGGCCTTTAGACTGACTCTGTGTGCCTCCTTTGTCTTCTGCATGCTCGACTACTACCCTCATCATCACCACCCCAGGTAGCTAGCTCTGGTTGGGAAGGGTTAAACATACTTGTACACTGCCATTCTACCTATCTCCCAGGGATATCTGTAGTACCGGCCACCTACAGGCTGGAATATCCCAACTGGTATCAAGAGCTTATTATTTTCTTATTGCTTTTATTTCTCCATTTTTCAATGTGAACCAGGGCCACAGCGCTGGGCACAACCACTGTTATCTTGGCCCAGCTGCTGGATACTCCAGCCCTTAGCACTCCACAAGTGCATCTTCTGTTGTTCCCATTTCCTTACATATACTTGCAAATCAGAGAACGTAACAGTGCAACAAGCCATAAGCCATACCAAGGGTGCACCGAAGCACCCTCATTTGTATATTCAATAAAAGTAGATGATTCTGCACATGTAACCTTAAAGGTACCTTTACACGCCGCTACGGAAGGTTAGAAACAACCGGGTGTCGGAGACAAATGTATCTTGCACCGTAGCGGCGTGTAAATCAGGTTGTTGCCACCCGTCACTGTCGACACCTGTTTTTGAGCACAGCTCTAAAACAGGTTGGTTTCAACCCGATGGTAGCGGCGTCTAGATGAGGTATAGGAAGGTTTTTTCGGCACCTAGTTAACTCCCTGGGGCGTGACACAGCCTCCGGGAAACCGCCCCCCTTCAGCGATCATTGGTGGAAGCTCCTGCGTTACGATTGGTTGTCGCTGCATAGGGCGGCATATTTAAGGAGCTGACCAGTCACACTACACATTGCTCAGCGTCATGTATTAGTCAGCCTCCTGCGCTGGCTGGCCAATCATGATGCTATTGCATTGTCCAATCACCGTACGAGCGTCTCGTAATCCACAACTCTGGCACGCCTATGTGTTGTCCTGCTGCACCAGGTCCCCCATATTACCTTCTGTAGTGGCGTGTAAATGAGGGACGGTGCTCTACAGAAGGTAACCTGCGGCACCCGGCGGTGCCTCCAGAGATAGATTAAACCTTCTGTAGAGCACCTTGTAGCGGCGTGTAAAGGCGGTATCAGGTACCGTTTGCAACCGTTGGAACATGTTCGTGCACGTGAGACACCCGGTTGTTTCTAACCTTCCATAGCGGCGTGTAAAGGTACCATAAAATGTATATGTCTAGTATGGTTTTAAATTGGCTAAGTCCCATAAATATTTAGTTTAATTTTCACTTGGAGTGACAGACTCCCTTTAACATACGTACACCCTACAGATAGCAGTCCTTAGCAGGAGAGTAATGGGATGCAATTCTTATATAGATATCTCCACTATAAACTTTCTAAGAATATTGTCTAAGGCTAGGGTCACACTTGGGAGCATGAATCTGTTTGCTGGATCCATTAATGGATCCAGTTTGGTAAAATGCCATTTTTGAGGCTTTTTACTGCTTGCATTAACGCATACTTGTGCAACCTGCGAAATCGCAAACAAGATCGTAGTTGCGCCGTCCACAGCACGATCATGGCAGATTGCATTTGCAATATTGTACGTTGAAGGGCTTGCACAATCTTCTTGCAATATCATAGCTGCGATTTTTTCCCATCGCATTGCCCTGTTACACCACACAACGCACCAACGACATCAACTGCAACGACCACACCACGTGACTTTTTGTCGATGTTGCGTTGCGATATTGCGACGTGTAACGGTACCCTTAGGGTACTACGATCTTGTTTGCGATTTCGCTGGTTGCACAAGCAAGACCGTAGGCGTGCCTGTGGGTTGTGTTTTCCGCGCCCCATCTACGTCAATTGGTGGCTAGTATTGTATGCCGATTGGATGTCCCTGGCAAAGGAGCTATGTTAGATTATCTGTGCGTACGCCACTTCATTCATTGACTTCTGCATCTCCTTAATGTTGCGAAAATGCATGTATACAAGGACAATCATTGTCAAACACCTCCGTTACTATTCATGATGACGTTTAAGGCGCCTATTGACATTGCGTCTGATTTAGACATATGTACATATGGGGAAACACATACATACATTTGCCAGCCACGTAGTTTGGATAATGCTATGTAATGTACATAGACATGTCCATACTTCCTGTGTGTAGCTTACCAACTTTTACAGTAGACGGCCAGAATGTCCATACATTTAGCGGAATCACACTGCAGTACACTAGCGTGCCTGTCTGCCAGTTTGGCGACGCCGCAGTGTGTTGCAGGAGCTGACACTTATCACATATGACATCAGTTTCCAGATGATATAAATGGGAAATAGCATTATTGTCGCCACCATGTTGTCTGAGATGGATGACCAATGGTAACGCTCTTTCGCCGTCCAATCAGAGTGTTCGGGGCGCAGTTAAAAGGTAACTCAGGTACGCCCATGTCCTAAGCTGGGTGAAAAGTATGCCCACATTGCTTATGTGATTGTGCTGTGTGGCGCGCAACTTCCGGGACGCCGGATGGTCGCAGGTTGGAGGTCTACTATGCGATCTTGGACAAGTGCCAAAAACAGGCGTGCTCCCGTGAAATTGTATGCGATATCGGAACAATGTTGAGACGTGTAACGGTACCCTAAGACTCCCAACCACTTGATGTACACATAGGCACAGACATCAGGTAATCTGCTGTGATCACAAAATCTTATTTTTTTTCAAAGTCATCTCTTCCCACTCATCTCGAGATTTGTTGATCCAAGAGGAAGGCTTCATCTGTAAGTCCATTATTAATTATGGTAGATGTGCTGTCAGCAAGCTATAAATAAAAAACTGATCTATAATAATTAAAAAAAAGCTTGAGGTAGATAGCAAACATATGAGCACATGGGAAACTGATCCAAAAATCTGGCATCTCCCGCATATGGTGCTTTCACTGTAACAAGAGTCCCTGGAAACAGGCATGTAAATGAGGAAATTATAATATTTGTCTATGATTAGAATGATGCACAATGGAAGCCGATGAGTTTGGTAACACTTCTCGGGCCGCGGACTAGCGTAACTCATTTCGAAACGTGTAAAATATGATAATAAGGTTATGTTTACATGGGAGGATTTGCCGCCAATGTGTTGTGTTAACTCTCCCGGCAAAATTGTGCAGCAACCATTGAAATCATACATAATAGACTTATTTATCCTGCTCTATTGTATTGAAATGGTATGAATTGAAGATTGTGTTCACTTACGGTGATGTCTGAATGATAAAATTATAACCCTCTATCCCTCGTCACGTCAAGACTGTGCCAAGGAATACCTAAAGACAGATTTTTCAAAGGTTCTATAGACTGATGAGAGAATGACTCTTAATGGACCAGATGGATGGGCCTGTGGCTAGATCAGTAATAGGCACGGACCTCCAGCTCGGACACCAGGTGGTAGAGGTGGGTACCGCTATGTGAGTGTAGAGTAAGGACAAAAACAATGACAAGTCACTACTTACTGGGATATCGGCAAAGAGTGGTCAGACAATCCAGGGTGCAGTTCCGGGAGGAGAGGGCAGTACATAAAGGATTAGCCAGAGATGAAGTCCAAAACACAATCGAAGTCAAGTAAAGCAGGTGGACGATGCAGAATTAAGCGAGAAGGCAAAGGTAATTAGGTCACAGGCAAGGGTCGAAAACTTAGCAATCATAAACAAGGTCAGACCTGGTCAGGCTTGGGTGAACCAGAGCCTACACAGAAAATGCAAGTGTACAATTGACACCAGACAGAGAACTAGCATACTTGAAGTGTAACTGCCGTTTAAAGATCTTATCTGACTCTTCCATTCACAGCAGCTTTTTTCAGTGTTATCAGCTGATGGCCTCCACACAGCTCCTTAACTGACTGCACAGAGCAGAGCGATGTGAATGGCGAGGAGTCAGATAAGGTCACTGGAGCTGTGTGCTGACTTCTGAGCTCAGCACTGTCCTGCCTGAGATAACCTGAGTGTCATGTGTTGTGAGAATGCTGATGAGGCAATGGCAGTTATGGGCAGAGTGACCAGCGAAGACTAGTCTGATCTAGTCTAGGAACCCTGAATGGCCCTGATCCCGAAGGTATCTCTGAAGGTGAGAAGGTTCGGCCTCCAACCTCTCCCTAAAACTCCTCCATCAGCCCTGCGCTATTTCCCCTCTCACTCCCTCACAGAACTGGATACAGCAACTCCAAAAAAAGGACTTCAGCAACACGAACACACAGGTCAGCACAGCAGGGCTTCCAGGCATAGAGTGAAACTCTATCAGCAACACCACCTAGTGGAAGGAGAGGCTACTTAAAGGCTAGGGGGAGGGGAGTTGAGGTGAGTGACACATTAACCCCTCAACCAGCAGTTGAACCTAATAGTGAATGCAGTTCTGGAGCACAACACAGAGGCCAGGACCTCACACCTATCAACCTTGCAGCTCATAAAGACAAACATACACAGCAGCATCCAGCAATATCAGCTCCATCTAAGCGCGTGACACAGAGTCTCTGATCAGCTGTATTGTGAATGCTGTGTAGGCCCGCCCCCACCCTTATATGGCCATATTCAGTGTGTGGAGCTGAATATGGATTTCTCTAACAACCAGCATATGTCAAGTTTAAAAACAGTCTAGTGGGACATCTTGAAGGTTTTTGAAAGGTTTTCTTCCAGATTTCACTTATGAAGTATATTTGAAAGTTTATTATAATCACTTTTCTACATTATTATTAAATAAAAATGTAAACAAGGGTTACACTTTAAATTTGTAGACTAATCACAGAGAAGTGAAAACACCCATGACTCCAACACCCCAGACCCAGCATGGAGTATAACAAACACAAAACAGACTGACAGCTCAACCACAGCCATAGCAACATATAACAAAGACAAGAAATAGTGTGGAAAGTGTGACAACCATGATTTTGCTCTATCGCAGCTTTGAAGTCTCCACTGCTCAGCTGCCAGTAAAGCTTTAAGGATGAAAAAGTAATGGCCCAGCCTCTTCCTCAACTTATATCTAAACTCTTTTGAGAACTTGTGGGCCTTCTTAAACCTATGAAAAATCATTTATTCAGGTGTGGAAAGGTGAAAACAGGTCACACTATCCCAACTCCCACGTCGCGTCTGGGACAGGCTGGGGAAATCGGGTTGGTGGCTCGCCCAAAATGGGGTTGAATCGTCCGTACAGATTAAAGAAGCCGTGAATGACTTGCTGTGGGATGGACGCGATAGGACTGTATGTCTATGAAAAGATGAGGAGGGTTGGCTATAGATTAACTATAATGGGTCTATGACTATAATGTAATTTGGGGGGTTGAAATGTCATAATATATTTTTGTACTTTTTGTGTTGTTTGGTTATTATCCTCACTGTAACAGATGAAAATAATCATTGAAATGGAAAATGTATGTTTTTATTTAGCTGCATAATAATTCTGAACACTAATAGTCACCCATTTTTTTCTGCACCTTAGGCCTTGAGTCATCAAGACCAGCGTTTTTTTAGTTAGTCTTGATGAGGGGCGTGGTAGAGTCAGATGCTTCTGATTCATGAAGAACTGCAGGACTCTTAAAACAGAATCAGAGGCACTGGCGCCACCCAAAATCTTAGAGGGTGTATTAACCCTCCGGTTCTGTTTGTCCGGACCTGTCAGGTTCTGTCCGGTGCTTCCTACAAAACACCGGACAGACCCTGAGATGGAAAAAAATCGTGGTGTGAAACCGGCCTTACACCAGTCCCTAACTGGAATGGGATTCCTAGCATAAGGAATGCCACAGGTCGTCTTGAATTACATGAGCAGTGGCATCTCTTCCATGCCGCACCCCCATTACATCTATTTTGGCGTAGCTTTGTGAACTTGTCGTGAAAACCAAAAATCACAGCAATTTTGCAGAATTCTCAGATGTGCCAAAATGTTGCAACTTTTTTAAGCAATTTACGGCAGAATTCAAGTGATATTGATTTGATTAAATCCGGACCAAAGCTGTTCTCCTAGGGAAGTTTTAGGTTTATTAACCTTTTGGATTGACCAATAGTGCTGTTGTTGTTAAATAATAACATACATGATCAAAGATATAAATTGCCCAATAATTGTGTTGGCAGTGTAAAAAGGTTTCATCTACAAGGGTTTAGTTTCTGCGTCACAGTTTCATGAGTCTTGGGGTGTTTTTGTCCCTCTTAGAGTACCGTCACACGGTGCGACGGTACCGCCAATTTCTTAGGCGACGTAGGGGCGTGGCCTATCAGCGCCGATATCGCCCCTGCGTCGCCGAATGTAAAGGGGCGATGTCAGCGCCTCTGAGTGCTCGCCTGGTTTCACATCAGTGATGTGAAACCAGGCAGGCCGATCTGGGGCGATGTGTCCACATTGCATCGCCGACTGGGGTTTTGAGACACCCCGGCGGCGATGCCGCCTGTCAGCTCGCCGAGGCAGCGCCAGAGGTGTCTCCCCGTGTAAACGGGGGGCGGTGACGCTGGCGGGGCGCCAAAAGCGTGCGCGCTCCACCTGTCACCACTGACATCTCCGGTGCCGTTGCCTGGTGTGACGACACCCTTAGGCTTCTTCACACATCAGTATTTATGATCAGTATTTCTTCAGCATTTGCCAAAACTAGAAGTGTCTCCAAACATAGGACAGGTGTCAATATTTCAATTGTAGTTTTTCTCTATATGTTCCACTCGTGGCTCTGACATTAAAACACCAATGCAAAAATACTAACATGTGAATGAGACCTTAGGGTATATTTACACGTTGTGACCGCAGCCATTAAAAGTCTACAAATCAGCTAT
Source organism: Allobates femoralis (assembly GCA_033576535.1). Classification (NCBI taxonomy): domain Eukaryota; kingdom Metazoa; phylum Chordata; class Amphibia; order Anura; family Aromobatidae; genus Allobates; species Allobates femoralis. The sequence goes on from JARQOC010000004.1 coordinate 600,525,523, forward strand.
AATAAAATCAATTTCCAGTCTTTTAGTGGACTGTTTAGATAGGCCAACCAGAATACTATGTGCAGAGAAAAATCACTAATATGATTATTCTGGGCACATAAAATATAATCATTGTTGGTGGCACATCTCCTGTTAACCTCTTGCCGACACAGGACGTTGTACAACGTCCTGGGCCGGTAAGGGGGCTTTGATGTGAGCTCACATCAAAGCCCCTACATCTCAGCTGATCTCATCAGCTGAGATGTCAGGGTAACAGCGCCGATCGGATCCGGGATCAGTTTGGGTTCACCGATCACTAGTCAAGACCACCATTCAGGTCCTCAAGCACACTGACCCCAAGAGCTATAAAGCCTTCCACTTACAGCCTGTATCTAATAAAGGCTCATTAGTTCTGTTTACACCACAAACCCAAAACTGTGCCTTCAAGTCATTGCTCATATCTACAGGACAACCACCTCCTACATGGCTCAACCGAGCTCCAGATCAGCACCAATCAGTTGTTAGCTGACCATTCACTCTATGACTTACACCGGGCCTTAGAAGCAAATCAGCTTAATAGTCTTCCACACAGTAGTCAATCTCTTTTCCCAGCTCCTAAAAGGCCTTTCCATCTTTTTTCTCAAACCTTGGTCTACCTCTACGAGCTACCAACTCTCCCATCTCTCAACGCCGAGACACCTGTAAAACCTCCCAGTGACCAACTTCTTAACCTATACCTTCCTTCTCTAGTCAGCAACAGTCTTTTCTGTGCTTGCAAACCCAACTTGTTTCCAATGGACACAAAAGTGAATATATCTTTTAAAGTGTATTTTCACCTTTGAAGAGCTTTTTTTAGTTTATATATAGAAATAATCTACATAACAAGCTGAGTAACTTTGTGAATACATCACATTACTCATCTTTTACTGATCCCGAGTAACAGCTTTAATAATACCCCACAGTCACAAGCATAATCCTGAAATCTTTAAATCTTTCATTTCTTACAATTTGATGCTATTTAAATATTGATTTCATTAGTGATTTTCATCCTCGGGAGGACAATCTGTATACTGTAATCTGTATGGTAACTAGTTATAGCTTGCTGGAAATCTGCAAACACGTGTTCTCCAGCCGTGCTCCAGTGTGCCGAGCGCCAGTGGAGAAAATCACTTTCAGCAGAAGACTTCATCTACTATTAGTTCATGTTCAAAACGTATAACTCTGCTTTCCATCTGCTGAAACAAGTCTACTTGACCGCCCTCATCACATCACTGGAAACAGGATGAAGTGCCAGTGATCTGCGCTGCTGAATGGTAATCCAGGACCCAAGAAGTCTGGTGCAGTGGTGTAACTTTATTCCGACGCGTTTCAGAGCAGCCTTCCTCAGAGGCAGAGGCTGCTCCGAAACATGTCTAAGTAAAGTTACACCACTGCACCAGACTACTTGGGTCCTGGTTTTTCAATTCAGCAGCGCGGATCACCAACACTTCGTCTTGTTTCCAGTAGGGATGCGCGAGTATACTCGCTACTATTCGGTATTCGCCGAATAGTAGCGGTATTCGGGCTACTCGCTACTCTCTGAGTATCTTATGTGTACTCGGGAGTAGTGAGTAGTCCTAATACTTTCGCAGTGTATCTATAGATACTAGATCCTAGCCAGAGGGGCGCCACATATTTCTTCCCTCTTCTAATCTACCTAGTCCTATACCCAATATTGCAATTACCTTTATTGGTTCAACCTTGATTCCCAAGCGGCACGCTCATTGTCTTGCGGTTCTAATTGACACAGAACTTTCCTTTATTCCCTATATCCCCTCTCTAGTTCATGTTACATTCATCTAAAAAATATCTCAAAACTCCGACCTTTTTTCACCTTTGAAACTGCAAAAAGTCTTAGGCTAAGTGCGCACGCTGCAAATTTGGTGCAGAAATTTCGTGCACCAAATCTGCATCTTCTGGTGGGGCGTTTTTGATGCGTTTTTGGTACAGATTTGTACCATGCATTGTTCTTAATAAATTCAATGGCTGGAAGGGCCTTAAATAACACAGGCAAATCTGCACCAAGAACTGACATGCTGCAGATTATTTCTGCACCAAATCTGCAAGGAAAAAAAATACTCAACATGTGCACAAAAATTCAAAAACACATACAAAAACACAGAGCGGGTAAAGCAGACAGCTGAAGGTTGCAGCCATGAGCTGTCTGCTTTACCTGCGCTGGTTATCAAAAATAGGCGAGAGCCTGCGTCATGGTTTTGTTCATAGCAGTGTACAGTCCTTTTCCACATGCAATCAAGCTTGTTAATTGGCCGTGCTGCAGCCTTTCAACAAACTTTATTGACATACGAGCAATAAACAACACCAGACAAGCGGACTACAGACTTTGTATTGTCTGATTTGGAGTCTGCACCAGCTTTTTGGTATGAAATCCCAAACTTTACTATGTGGGCTTGCTCATCCCTAGCTGAAATATAATAAAAAATATTGTTCCCTGTTATCAGCCATTTCAATAGTTGTGTGTGTGGAGGGGGGTCCTTAGTGTAGTCAAAAGGACTGTTAAAAAATAAAACCCTTTTCTTATAAAGTTCACATTCTTATCTTACATCTTTACTTCTCAGGCTCTCTAGACACATTAACAATCATTGGTATAATATTAGCCTTCATTCCCATTTATTGTATCTGTCCTGCCGAACTGTGATAGAATTACAAGGCACATGCACTTTACAAAGAGTTATCCCTGAATCCAAATTTGTCTTCTAATCTGCAGCTTTACCCTTTCCACAGGTACAGAGATAAATGTGACAAATTAATAGTCATTTGTCATTTTCCCATCGCGCTTTGGTCCTGCCGGATAAAATTCGCTCTGTTACCATGAACTGAGACTCGGAATGTCCCCTGAGCTGCCAAATTGTATTTAGAGAACAGAAGTATGAGCAAGTCTTGTATAAGTCAAAGGTGCCAGAGTGAGAAGATGCGAAAATGAAACACTTGTAACAAGGCGACAGGTTTTTATTGAGATCGACTACAAAATGACTGCAGTGGATAGAAATGTAAAGTGTGATACTGGTGGGATCGTAAAATCGCTCTCTGTCGACTGTCTTCTTGCTTTGTTGGTTGCACATGGCTGGATTTATCATGGTGGTGCGTACAATGCGTCATCTGGTGAGTTCTCCTTTAGAGTTGTTAAAGAGGACCTGTCACCCCCCAGCTGCATGGCAATCTAAATGCAGCACTCAATGCAGCATGTATGCTGCATTCAGGGAAGGGGTCCCCCATGTGTCTGTGTGCTGTGTACCCAGAGATATAGCCTTAGGAAAACTCACTATTATAAGCCATGAAGGCATTCCCTGCGGCTGGAGTGAGCTCGATTGATGGGGGCCATTCCTTCCCCCTCTGCCTCTCTGTGCTGCATCTGCTGTGCTAGCTCAGCCCTCCTCCCCTCTGTCACTCATCCTGCTGCACACAGCATACAAATCATTTGTCCTGACGTCAGCTCTAGATTCCTGCCCTGCTGTCTGAACAAAGCATAAACAGCACAGCAGGAGGTGGCATAGAGAGGCAGAGGGGGCGGGAATGGCCCCCTCAATCAAGCTCACTCCAGCCACAGGGAATGCCTTCGTGGCTTCTAATAGTGAGCTTTCCTAAGGCTATATCTCGGGGTACACAGCACACAGACACATGGGGGCCCCCTTCCCTGAATGCAGCAGACATGCTGCATTTAGATTGCCATGCAGCAGAGGGGATTGACAGGTCCTCTTTAAGGATAAGATTCTAAAATTGGTTGAAAAACATTATGAAGCCCTGATGTGTATATTGTACCAAATATCTACCTATATTCTGCTGTATTTTATGAAAACTGTATATATATATATATATATATATATATATGTATATATATTTACGTTATATTAGTTATTCATGTCTGCAGTTTAATGTATATACTGAAAAACCTTGATATACATATATACTGTATGTACATATATATTGGGATATCTACATTTGTATGTTACTTCATATATTGAGAGAACCAATCAAAACTGTTTACATAGTGAAGAAAGGAGTATCTCTAGCTCAGGAATGTGAAGAGGATGTTACAGGACTAATTAAGACCCTTATCGATGCAGGACGAGTACACTGATTGGCTGAATCCTATAGATACCTCCCTCTTTTGTGTTATGTAAGACTGATGTTGATTATAATAAACTCTTTCTGTCTTCGAGAGAAGTCTTATATCTGACATTTGTCTGATTTAATCTTCCGGCATGCCCTTGATTAAGTTAATTCGGCAAGGGATAGGCAAAAAGTTGAGGGTCCTTTGAATCCCACTTCAACAGAGTGTGTTCACATGCGACAGTGGATTTCTAGTAACTTTTTGTGGGTGGAATATTCGCACTCTAGTATCACCATAGATTGCATTGGTAAAGATCTTATCCATGCTCTGTTGGGGGAGAAAAAAATCTGTGCCGATATTGACATATGCCACAGATTTTATTTTAAGAGATCAACAATAAAAGTACAGTTAGTTAAGAAACTTGTAATATTTTTTATTAGAGAAATAGTTTCATAGTTTTTAAGGATGAAGGTAGACTTAAAGAGGTATTCCACTACAAAAATTGTGGCGCCCCTGCGACCAGGGTGGCCACAGGGTGAACTGCAGCCAGGTAAGGTAGAGACGGTTGACTTAGGAACACCCACACCGATACACACCGAACCCTACGCCTAGGACGCTAGGTTAGTCAATGGGTAGCAGGGGTTAAGAGCAGGTTGGGAGGAGAGAAAGTGTAACTGAACAAGTGGGTGGAGAGACCAACAATAATAATCTGGGAACACCAAGCTGTAGGTAGAATTCCATTTTTAATGGTCAAAACCAGATCCGGTTTTGATAACAAAACCGCAAATGTGACCCTAGCCTAAAACAGAAAAACTACTCCTAACGATAGGATTTTTGGAACAATATGAACCTCATGTAATGTTGTATATCACTTGCACTTTGATAGCAAATAAGATCGCAAGAAACATAGAGAAGTTGAAGGAGCGAGGTACTGGTATGGGGAGGGGAAATGACGCAGAGAGGGAGGGTTTAAGGAGGGGGTAGAGGGGGAGGGAATAGGTGGGAAAAAAATGGGAGAGCTCAGTGACCAGGTCCTGAGTCCTCACTACCACCTAGCAGTAGCTCGTATTTACCGGTAGCTGTTTGCTGGAAATCTATCCAGTCCGCCTAGTTGCTCCAGCATCTCATATGGGTGTCATGTATAGAGGCAGTCACATGCTCCATATACATCATTGACTTTACGGACCCATTGTGAGATTTTTGGAGGAGAGGTTTTTGCCCCAGAGCTCGGGGATGCACGTGCTCGCAATGATTATAAAGGATTTAATCAGAGAAGTCAAGATGGGATCCGTAGTGAGGTGTAGCAAGGTCAGAGCCGGGGTTAGGGGTTCGGTATGGTTAGCAACCTGCTTTGTTATCTCCTCAAAAGCCTCTTCCCACATCTCCAACAGGTAATGTCAGCCTCAGGATACATAGCATGCAGTTTTTCCAGGACTCTATACCATCAGGACAGGAGCTTGTATCCCACCTCTTGGTATTTGGACCTTATTGAGGTTCTGTAAGTGAGGAGGCAGATATGAGATATCTGTGTTTCGGAGAATTTGATCTTTAATTCGGACTCCTATTTTGCTATAAAATTAGGAGGGTGCTGACCTGGGGGAACACCAACATCACGTAAACAAAGTATGTCTAAAGGTACCTTCACACGTTTCAACGTTGAAATGATGTCGGCAACAATCTTGGTTGCGCACGGTCGTTGCCGACATCGTTGATGAGATGTCACAAGTATAGATATCGTGGACAACTCAGCAACGATGTTGTGAGCAGGGATCGTTCGCAAACGATCCCTGCTCATTGCTGTGAATGGGCAAAGTCATCGGTGACATCGTTATTGCGGTGTCGCACATTACGATGCAGCAGGTTGGTTCAGTTGAAGTTGTCAGGTTTTTGAACATGTTTTGACAGTGGAGTTCCTGAACCAATCCACCATTCTCGCAAAATGAGCAGTGAGCTGGTAATAGTGTCTTTGTATTCAACCATTTTTGGTGTTTTTTATACTTCTGTATCAATAAAGTATTTATTTTAAGAACATGTGAGTGCCATCTATCATTTGAACTGTTGCTACTACTACATTCATTAGAAGCGCCAATTCCTTGGACTTTACTTGGCTCTCCTTGATACCATGGTGCAATGACATAGGGGTGATAGAAAGGGTTAATGACAGCTGAGTTTTGACAGCTTGTCATTAGGCCCTAGATTGATAATGTCAGACCTCTATGAGACCCACCCATTATCAAACCTGTGAGTAAATAGTTAAAAAAAACTCAACAGAAAAATCCTTTATCTATAATGTAAAAGCCGGAGGCCACTTCCGGAAAACCCGAAGGTTACTTCCGTGATGGCCTCCGGACTGGGGTGGTGACGTCATCCAGTGCAGGGTAGCCGGGCGCCGCCCGGCTACAGGCACCGGCACAGAAACGTTCCGATCTCAGAAGTTCCGTGTGCCCTCCAGCCTCTCCCCTCCAGCCTCTGCCCTCCAGCCATTAGCGTACATACCGGGGGGCAGGGGGGGCCCATTGCCCGCCACCTGGGGGGCCCCGCACCCCCTGGGGGTACCCGTGCGCCCGCCGTGCGCCTGGAGAGGAGGGAGTATGGGACTTCCTGTCCTGTAGCTCTGCCTGCCCCTTCTCTCCTCCTAAAGCAGACGCGCGGCGGCCGCGGTGAGTCTGCACCCCCACACGCTCCTCTGCCCTCCAGCCTCTTAGCCCCAGTCCTCTGCCCTCCAGCCTCTTAGCCCCAGTCCTCTGCCCTCCAGCCTCTTAGCCCCAGTCCTCTGCCCTCCAGCCTCTTAGCCCCAGTCCTCTGCCCTCCAGCCTCTTAGCCCCAGTCCTCTGCCCTCCAGTCTCTTAGCCCCACTCCTCTGCCCTCCAGCCTCTTAGCCCCACTCCTCTGCCCTCCAGCCTCTCAGCCCCAGTCCTCTGCCCTCCAGCCTCTTAGCCCCAGTCCTCTAGCCGCCCCAGTCCTCACCCCTCCTCTGCCCTCCAGCCTCCCCTGTCCTCACCCCTCCATATACAATGTACAGTATGTGTATATATGTGTGTATGTAGTCACTTCCGTCACTTTGTCCGCACTTCCCTCACTTTGTCCGCACTTCCCTCACTTTGTACACACACACACACACACGCACACACTCCGCTATACTTACCACCGGCCCTGCATCTGCCGCCTGGATCCTCAGTCGACATGTCGCCGCCCCCCAACTACTGGATCCAATATAGCGTCCAAGAACTCTCGCCAAACTTCCCGGACGCCATATTGGATCCAGTCGTCCGACATGTCGACTCAGGATCCAGGCGGAGGGGAAGACACACGGTCGTTGGTAACTATAGCGGAGTGTGTGTGTGTGTGTGCGCATGTATGTGTGTGCTGCCCACTCTGCCCATGGCGCTGCGCTGACCACTGAGCCACCGCACTCACTGCTAACCACTGAGCCACCGCACTCACTGCTAACCACTGATCCACCGCACTCACTGCTAACCACTGAGCCACCACACTCACTGCTAACCACTGAGCCACCGCACTCACTGCTAACCACTGAGACACCGCACTCACTGCGTACCACTGAGCCACCTGTATACACACAATTCATTTCACCTCACTTCCCTATTAGTAAATAAACTATATATGGATTCTAGACTACCCGATTCTTTAGAATCGGGCCACCATCTAGTTTGAAATAAAACACACAGACAACCCTCATTTACCCATTTATTAACCCCAAACATACACTCCAACAGAAATCCATAACAATGTCCCACAAAGCACATGATCCAGGCTCTCCTTCATCCACAGACTGCAGCAATGAAATAAGTGTCCTCTAACTGCATTCTCTGGAATCACTCTGACCGCAAGGGGAGCGGTAACTTCACTCACTGAGTCACTGATGGCTTGCCACGGCAGTGAACTCAGGTGACTCTGATGCTGGATTGCAGGCCATGACTGCACAGCAGTCCTGCAATCTGGCAGCAGGTTCAACTTAGTTTACAGCATGGGAAACTAGTACTCAGTTGAACTCGCTGTAGATTTAAGGACTACTGTGCTGCCGTGTCCCACAATCCAACAGCAGGGTCACCTAAGTTCACTGCAAAGGGGAGCCCTCAGTGACGAGAGGATGCTTATTCCATCGCTGCAGGCTCTGGGTGAATCAGAACCAGGATTGTGTGCTTCATGGAAGATCATTGTGGACTACTGTCAAAGGGTATGTTTGGAGTAAATAAATGGGAAAATGAGGGTTGTCTGTGTGTTTTATTTTAAATAAAGGATTTTTCTTTGTGTGATGTGTTTTTTAACTATTTACACAATGGATTGCTAAAGGCGGGTCTCATAGAGACCTGAACATTATCAATCTGGGCTTAATCACAGCTGTCAATACTTAGCTATCATTAACCCCTCCTATCACCCCAATGCCACCGCATCAGGGTATTAGAAGGAGCTGGGTATGAGTTCCAGGAATTGGCGCTTCTAATGATTGCACCAATTTTTGGGGTGGTTGTGGACTGGTATCATGTAGCCTGAGGTAACCCAATAACTATGGGCCCTACCACGCTGAAAATACCAGCCCCCAGTTGCCAGGCTTTTACGTTGACTGGCAATCAAAATAGGGCAAAACCTACACTTTTTTTAATTAGTTATATCAATAATTTAAAACGAAAGGGCTCCTCTGTGGTTTTGATTGCCAGCCAAGGCAGCTCGATGTGGCAGCCCGTAGCTTTCCGCTTTTATCTGCTCTGAGATTCAAAAATACAGCAAAACCTTACATACATTTTTAAATTATTTTTACAACCCTATAACGCTAGATTTCATTGCCAATGGCAACCAATCACAGATGCCAGCACAATGGGTGAGGGGTGCAACAGCCAATCACAAACACTGTCACACAGAATGGACATCTGTGATTGGCTGTTGGTGCCAATGTAGTGAATAACCAGAAAGTTAATGAATGGCCCTGAAGTACGAGCGCTCGGTCCACGCTAAGTATAAGTTGATGTCATGGATCTGTTGAATTTGCGTTACTCTGTATTGTCTCATAGTGTCTGCTCATGTCCCCTCTGAATTGTAAAGTGCTGTGGAAGATGTCTAGTGCTATAGAAGTAAAAATTAATATTAGTATTTTGCAAGTTTGAAAATTGGTAATTTTTAGAATTTTTGGTCAAGTTTTTTATAAATAAACGCAAAACATATTAAACTAAAGTTACCATTATCATAAAATATAATGAGTCCCAAGAAAACAATATGGATATGGTGAAATATTGCAGAGTTATGACACATATCGGAGCAATAAGGGATTAAAGATTATGCATTAATAGAAAAAAATACATTTTTGGTTTTTTTTTTTAAACATCACCCCTTTGGATCAAGGTCTGTTTTGTATTGTAGCCCATCTTGCTTCATGGGAGTTGGTCTAAGTTGCAATACCAGGCACAGCCTGTGGACAGGAGTGGCGCTATTACTTGGAGAAATAGATGATTTTCTCTAGCTTTTCAATATGATATATATAGCTATTATATTATTATTTGTGTAATTAAATATAATTAATTTAGGATATGTAATAAAGCAAATGTAATAATATATTATTTCTCTCTCTTTGCCGTTCCTATTGATGCTTTGTTAATTACAGCCGTGTCACTGCACATTCCTATAGAGGTGGATGCAAAGTGTGACGGCGCATGGAAAAGACACAGGAATGTTGTATTTTCTTTACCATAATGGGGCAGAAATGTCTCTGCTTTTGGGCAATTAACGTAGCATTGAAAAATGCTGCTTGGAAACAATTTGGAACCTGTCTATTGTAAGGTATCAATCAGGGTCGCCATGGTAACAACATCCTGTCTTCCTCGGAACCAACTCTGAAGCTGACGTTACCATAGCGATGTATGAGCCAGTACGGAGAACAGGGTCACTTGTCCGCGCAGATAGTTGTGAGGTGTCACTGTCACACCCCTGTCATCTCACTTATTGAACGTTCTCCTATATTCAGGATTTTCCATAAAGTCTAGAGCGTTGTGGAATGAAGGAAGAAGAAGAAGCTTGAGGAGGGGGGGGCAGATGTTTGGGAAGCAGTTTCCTTGGCAACAGAGTTAGGGCGTTTCATCGGGTGGTTGCCATGGAGATGTGGATGCTGACGACGGCTGGTAAGGTTGGGAGGACAGATCGGCTTCATGCTTATCTGCAGGCTTGTCAGTCAGAGCCCCTGCCTTCTTCACCTTCAAGATAGCAGCAGGGACCGAGCAGAACAAGCCTGAGCTACGGTGCCGAGCAGGCAGCACATAAAGCAGGAGCGGGGTCAGGAGACGGCGTAGACTGTATCAGGCTCCTTACACTGAAAGGTGACAGTACTGGAAAGAAAAAGGATCATTCTGGGGTAGATACCTAATAGAAAGGAAACCTGTGTACCTTATATAGCGGCGGAGCATCAGCCAAAGTGATTTCGGTGTAGGAAGACGTAAAACAAGAAGGCGAAGAAGAGGGCGACAGACTTTAGTCAGTGACAAGAGGGGGAGTATAGTGACACCGCAACACTTCCAAGCAACAATAAAGGAGATAAACCCTTGTCATCCAACCTGAAGAATATACTTGGCCGTCATACACCTGTGACATCTCCATCTGACTACTGAATATCTTCCGGTCCCTGCAGCGTGATTAGAGCATGGCTACCATCACCTGCACACGCTTCAGCGAGGAGTACCAACTGTTTGAGGAACTGGGAAAGTAAGTCTTCTATTCTTATATTGTTGTCCATGGCTCAAAACATATACAGAACTGTCGTTCCTTACTTTTCCTGCTGGACTTGAAACACACAGATGCTTTTCGTGACCTTTATTTCTTGACTTGAGACATACAGATGTGTGTTTCTTTACCTTTCTTTCTTGACTTGAGACATACAGTTGTGTCCCTACTTAACTATCCACCTTGACTTGAGATATGTCTTTGTTAATCTTTCCTTCTGGGCTCTAGACTTACCAATGTGTTCTTCCTTACCTTTGCTCCTTGGCTCAAAACATACAAATTTGTCCCTTTCTTACTTTTCCTTCTTGACTTGAGACATACAGATGTTCCCTCCCTTACCTTTCCTACTGGGCTCAAAACATATAGATGTGTACCTTCCTTACCTTTCCTTCTTGACTTGAGATATACAGATGTGTCCTTCCTTACCTTTCCTTCTTGACTTGAGATATACAGATGTGTCCTTCCTTACCTTTCCTTCTTGACTTGAGATATACAGATGTGTCCTTCCTTACCTTTCCTTCTTGACTTGAGATATACAGATGTGTCCTTCCTTACCTTTCCTTCTTGACTTGAGATATACAGATGTGTCCTTCCTTACCTTTCCTTCTTGACTTGAGATATACAGATGTGTCATTCCTTACCTTTCCTCCTCAGCTCTAGATACAGGATACAGAGGTATTCTTCCTCACCTGTCTTCAGCTTGAGAAACTAATTGTGTACTTCCTTATCTCTCCTTTTTAGATCTAGAAATACAAATGCGTCCTTTTCCTCTTCTGCTCTAGACATACAGATATGTCCTTCCTTACCTTTCCTCCTTGGCTCTAGATATAGAGATGAGCCCTTCCTTACCTTTCCTCCTCGGCTCTAGACAGAGATGTGTCCTTCCTTACCTTTCCTCCTTGGCTCTAGACGTACAGATGTGGCCTTCCTTACTTTTCTTCCTTGGCTCTAGATATACAGATGTGTCCTTCCTTACTTTTCTTCCTTGGCTCTAGATATACAGATGTGTCCTTCCTTACTTTTCTTCCTTGGCTCTACATATACAGATGAGCCCTTCCTTACCTTTCCTCCTCGGCTCTAGACAGAGATGTGTCCTTCCTTACCTTTCCTCCTTGGCTCTAGACGTACAGATGTGGCCTTCCTTACTTTTCTTCCTTGGCTCTAGATATACAGATGTGTCCTTCCTTACTTTTCTTCCTTGGCTCTAGATATACAGATGTGTCCTTCCTTACTTTTCTTCCTTGGCTCTACATATACAGATGTGTCCTTCCTTACCTTTCCTCCTTGTCTCTAGATTTACAGATGTGCCCTTCGTTACCTTTCCTCCTAGGTTTGAGATAAGTGGCAAGAGATGGCCACCTTTGGGAACACATTTAGGTTACTGTGTCAGGTGTTGTGAGTTTTTTTCGAGGTGCTCATTTCACACCACTTTTCTTGGGATATCTTGAGCCTAGTGAAAGGTAAGGAATGGTATCTAAAGGTAGGCATATGGGTTGAGAGCAAAAGAAAGAACTCAAGACATTTGTTCTTGAAAGGTTTATGAATCTAGAAAGCTTGTTGGGAAATGTCCTAGTCTTAGATTAAGAAATATTTACTCTTAGTAGAAGAGATTCCCATGGCTGATGATATCTCGGACAATGGGTTAGGTTGGCAGCTCAAAAGATTAAAAGTTGTAAATTGGTTCTTCAAGTCTTTCTTAAGGACTATATTCAAGGTGTCCAAATGTGAGACAGCTACAGCACTCTCCTCTTATTTGGTATTGCCCTTACTTGACTACATTCCTTAAGAGCATATTAATATCTTCTGCTTAATATCTTCTGCTATATGCTTCATATAAGATGTAACCTGTAACCTTTAGTTAGCCTTGTCAAATGAATGTATGGTCTCCGAGTTGACCATAAACCTTTCATGTAAGCCATTTAACCAAATCAATCTAGTCATAAATTACTAGCAGTGACTGCTACCTGGCAATAGCCTCTGGGGTCATGTTGTGCAGGTCCTTTTAGGAAATTCTTAGTGACATATGGCTGCAGTGGTGGACAGGGAATAGGAGCAGTTTACAAAAACCAAGAGCATCTACCACCTTCCAATTGGCATTGAGTCAAAAAAGTCATGGTAGAGAGTGCTAATGTTTACTGATACGGTGTCGGCAATCACAGCCACAATCCAGGGAAATTCAGTGTACCCTGATCCATATTAGATTAACTCTACTCGCGGCTAAGCCTATTGAATTAGATAGAGATCTGACAACTGACATGGACCCTGATTGGAATTATTATACGATAAAGGATAAGCAGCTCCTACATGTGTAGACCGGTACCATGCCTGCATGTAGTGATGAGTTATGTTGGGTTCACCGTCTTTAGGGTGCATGGAGTGTCCAAGTCTATATTATTGCAATGCTTAGATCTGAGATAGGGGGATATAATAAGGATTCTATAGGAGCATTATTGCACCAGCTGTCTTATGCCGCCTGCTGGTTGCTAATTTATGGACCGCTTTGGCTACATATAGATGTTGCATGAATTGCAAAACAGCAACGTATTGCAGAACGCTGTTCATTTCATTACGGATAGCGCAAAGATGCATTTGTCAGTTAACCTCTTCTTGCCCATGCCGGATAACAGATTTTTTTAGAGCTACACCAAGTATCTCGGCTCTTCTGCTTCTACCTATGTATGTACTCTCCTCCATATGGTTTTTCACTGTGCGTCTACATGAAACACTGAGATCCCTTAATGGTTTTTTATTTTCCCACCCTACAAATTTTTAAAGCAATAGGAATCCTGTTGCGTTTAGCATCTCGAATGTGGGCGGTATGATAATTGGCTCTGGCAATGCTAGAGGGGGAGGAAATTTTGGGATTGAAAGGGTTAAGCTCCAAGTGGAAAAAAGCAAGAGGCTGAAGAAGATATAGGCGGAAAACTGAATTTGATACCCCCCCCCACTCACTCCCTCCAGCTCGAATGGATGTTCCTGACAGCTTTTTCCCACCCACTGCAGTGTAATGACATCCAGCATGGAGAAGCTTAATGGGGGACCCCACGCTGCTCTGGAGCAGCCCCTAGGGCTTTTTACGTAGAGCTGAAGTGTGCTTTGCAAGGAAATCTATAGGGCCATTTCCTATTTCATAGTTTCCAAATACGCCATGGAGACACTTGAAAGTTCTGGCCCCCTTTTGTGGCTTTATTTGCATTAAATTGGACACCTGCGCGGCTGAAAGGTGAAGAACAGATTTCATTTGTCTGGCGGAGGGAAAAAGAAAATTGTCCCAGCGTGGGTCCATTGAACAAACTGTACCTCATCCACTGTGCTGTTTACAAAGTGACCGTGCCCTCGCCGACATCTCACAAAAAAAAAATCAAAATCGGACTATGAATAAGGACGGTTTTCCTCCATATTTGTTTTGTTTCAGCTTGATCTGTAAAACCCAAATGCAAATGCCAGCCGCTATATGGTTGATTGTTCCAACGCTATATGGTTCCTATATAGGGAAGATGGTGTGTCACAGTCCGCGCTGCTGTCTCAATGGAAACACAAGGAATGGATGTCTCCAAGAAGTCACAAGGAAGGCAAGGTTCCAATGTAATGATCTCCTTTATACACCAACGCGTTTCGGCACCTATCCTGGCACCTTCATCAGGGTACACCCTGATGAAGGTGCCAGGATAGGTGCGCACCTTCATCAGGGTATACCCTGATGAAGGTGCCAGGATAGGTGCGCACCTTCATCAGGGTATACCCTGATGAAGGTGCCAGGATAGGTGCCGAAACGCGTTGGTGAATAAAGGAGATTATTACTTTGGAACCTTGCCTTCCTTGTGGCTTCTTGGAGACATCCATTCCTTGTGATTCCATTGAGACAGCAGCGCGGACCGTGGCACACCATCTTCCCTATATAGGAGCGTTTTTCCACGTACGAGTGGCTGGTGGAGGTCCTGCAGCAGCTATAAACCGAAGGCTTATAAACCAGTTGTGGGTCACACAACTGGATCAGGTGAGTGTACACCTATTGATATACTCACACAGACAGTGTCACTAGTGATAGGGCACTATTGCGCCTCTTGTCTCTCCCCTTTTTTGTATTTATAACGCTATATGGTTGATTTTTTCCAAATCGGGGACTTTTACATCTATTTAATTTTACTAAATAGAGCTAAAATCTAAAAAAAATTATGTAAATACTGGAAAAATAACATTAAAATAATCAACCTAAGACAATTAGTGATTTTATTTCTTGTCCTGTTTCACATCCCTATTTCAATCGGGATTATTTCAGAGATCACTCAATAGCCTTCTTCAGCTAGAGAAAACTCTGTCTTGAGTATTAAGATGAACAAGTCATCCAGCCCCTTCACATATGTCCCTGATCTTGTGCTGCCACAGAAAACATTATACTGTTCCGTAGACACACCTTAATAAGACCTACCGGGGTCCTGAGCTTATGGCTGTTGAGTGGGGCACCTACACAAAGCAGCCAGTCTTCTATACATTGGCTATAGAGAAAGGGGTTGATTTGGTATTAAAATGAACAAGTCATCCAGCCCCTTCACACATTACCTTGATCTTGTGCTACCACGGCTAAAAACACTGTACTGTACAGGACACACACCTGAAGAAGACCTACCGGGATCCAGAGCTTATGGCTGTTGAGTGGGGCACCTACACAAAGCAGCCAGTCTTCTATACATTGGCTATAGAGAAAGGGGTTGATTTGGTATTAAAATGAACAAGTCATCCAGCCCCTTCACACATTACCTTGATCTTGTGCTACCACGGCTAAAAACACTGTACTATACCGGACACACACCTGAAGAAGACCTACCGGGGTCCTGAGCTTATGGCTGTTGAGTGGGGCACCTACACAAAGCAGCCAATCTTCTATACATTGGCTATAGAGAAAGGAGTTGATTTGGTATTAAAATGAACAAGTCATCCAGCCCCTTCACACCTTACCTTGATCTTGTGCTACCACAGAAAAAAAACACTGTACTGTACCTGACACACACCTGAAGAAGACCTAGCGGGGTCCTGAGTTTATGGCTATTGAGTGGGGCACCTACACAAAGCAGCCAGACTTCTTGGAAGGCTTTCTATAAGACTTTGGAATATGGGGTTACTATAATGACGTCAATGTGCTTCGTCACCATACTATCACAAAGGGACCTTCGAGCAGGAGCTTGGAGGTACAGATATAGGAAGAGGTTTGGTACTAACACGGGAAGAACATGCATAGTGTTTCATGGTACGGTGTCTATTGGAGGTTTCAATTGACCTGTTGGATGATTGGACGTGATGCTTATTCTACTGTACTATCAGTAAGTGTGGTGTACTTTGAGTCTGAAAGGTCTAAACTTCTGCTGTGGTATATATAATTGGGTAGATGTGATAGTGGTTTGGGAAAGCTGGTATGGCTAACAGAACCTCAAATAGGAAGTAGAACCTCCAAGACCACATGAAGCCTTTGATCTACTTCTGTGCCATTCTTATTACTCTTTGGCACCACCAAATTTGAGATTTCTCTCCGTTCACTCCAGAGAGGAAAAGATTTTGTGTGCGAATAAATAATAGTGTGAACGATGTAAAACAATTGAGCTGTGCTAATATACAGCCATTTTGACTCCTGTTACCTTGAGTGTTAGATCAACAGGAGACTCCCATTTTCTAAGGCCGGTTTCACACTGCGGTGTGATCAGGTCCGGGGTTGTCCGGTGTGAACCCGATTTGCAAACAGAATTGGATGCCTTCCAGTTCGCAGCCGGATTCCTCAGATCGCAGCCGCAGCTGCTGAAATTTCAGGATCGCGGCTAGCGGGGCGCTAGCCGAGGTCCTGAAATCTCTGCAGGGGACATCTCATGGTGCTGAAGTTTAGCAGCACTTTCTGCTAAACTGCAGCACCCGGCATCTGGCTCCCGGATCCGATTTTATGTCGGATCCGGTGCGATCTGGTGCCATAAACCCCCATGTTAGGGGGCGCCGGATCGCGCCGAATCTGGGAGGAACCGGATCCGATTTTATCCGATTTTTCCCCAGGACACAAAAACGCTGCAAGCAACATTTTTTTATCTGGGAGAAAAATCCGATTTGTCCCGGATCCTCCTGGACACATGGAAAATGGATTGCAAATAGCTGCCATCCAGCTCCATCTAGCCACATAGGGCTGCGTTACTGCAAAATCGGCTTTGGGGCTGTCAGGTTTACACCGGACAGCCCCGGACCTGATCTTGCCATGATGTGAAACCGGCCTAAGACAGAAAGTCTCAAGAAGGAACCAGATATTTATGACATATATTGTCAGATTGGAATATCTCTTTAATTTTGCACTAAGCAGCGGTTGAATCTAATAATGTGACCCTTAGACCAAAAAAGTGTGGTGTACCCCTACTTTATAGGGAAGTGTTGATACTATTTTATCTATCACGAATTGCTGATCTGTTTGAGATCACACATTTAAGGGGTACCATTCAGTAAAACTACCCGATGTATTCCTTCAAAGTGTTACATGCAGAATCTTAACATTGCACCTAGTGATGGGCGAGTCCTAAATTACTCGGAATTGCTTGACTCTAGCGAGTCCGAGCCCGGGACTCGCTACTCGTTGCGAGTCTAGCGAGTCCAATGTTAATGAATGGGGAAGCGAGTAATAGCGAGTAATGTGCGATTTACAAATCGCAGATGTGTCTCGGAAGCTTCAGGCTTTATCTGCTAGGACTCGTCATTTTTTTTCTGAAAAATCAATAAAACAATCCTATAAAAGGGACTGCATCTTTATTAACCCCTCGCCCATGGTCCAGGGGTTAATAAAGATGCAGTCCCTTTTATTTACATT
>JARQOC010000004.1:600543267-600576429 GCA_033576535.1 Allobates femoralis
GGAGTCGGAGTCATCTCGGAGTCGGAGTCGGAGTCGTCTCGGAGTCGGAGTCGTCTCGGAGTCGGAGTCGTCTCGGAGTCGGAGTCGTCTCGGAGTCGGAGTCGTCTCGGAGTCGAGTCGGAGTCGGAGTCGTCTCGGAGTCGGAGTCGTCTCGGAGTCGGAGTCAAAAAAATGCGTGGGGCTCCGCGCAATTTCTATGTCTAGCCAGGTACAGCTAAGCAGCTGGGGGATGGAATCCGCAGCGCAGGGATGCCCAAGCTTTCTGGGCACCCCCCGCTGCAAATTGCAGCCCGCAGCCACCTCAGAAGATGGCGCGTTCATTGAAGCGCCATCCTCTGGCGCTGAACCCCGCTCTTCCAGCGGCCCTGGTGGCGGTGGCACGCTGGGTAATAGAGGTTAGGGCCAGCTTTGTATTATCAGCTGGCCCTAAGCCCGAAATTTATGGCGGTCACGCCAATATTAGACATGACCGCCATGAATTTCTATTAAATTGTTTTAAAAAAAACACAACACAGAGAAATTTTTTTATTAGAAATAAAAAAAAAAGCCATTAGGGACTCCATCTTTAATTAAAAAAATCCTCCTCCGTCCGACGCAGTCCAAAACGCGATGTCCTCTCTGCTACATCCCCTGTGTATAGATATAGATGTCTATGCACAGGGAATGAGCAGACTGAGAACAATCTTAGCTCTGCTACATCAGGCAGCAGGCAGGCTCTAGGACCCTGGAGCTGTGGCAGCCAGAACACAGAGAAGACAGGACTCTTCTCTTATCTGTGCGAGTTTCCCAGCGATTACTTACAAAGTAAACGAGTCCAATGCAAATAAATGACAAAACTAGGATTGCTTCAGGCTGAAGCTTCCGAGACACATCTGTGATTTGTAAATCTCATGGTGGGGTTACACGTCCCGATATCGCGGCGATATCGGAGGCAACGACGCGGGAGTGCGCATTTAGTGCACGTTTCTCCCTGCATCGCATTGCCAGTTTACACGCCGCGATATCGGGATGCAACGTCCCTACGATGTGCACGCCCACCAACCCAGGAACAACCATTTAACATGGGAGTGAATGGGTGACGTCAGCGTGCACATCGTAGTTGGGCTGTCACACGCAGCGATGCTGGCACAACGGCCTTGCGATATCGTCGAGTTGAATAGCTTTGCTATTCAACTCCGATATCGTTTTGGCATCGTTCCAGCATCGCGTTGTACGCTCAAACAGTACAACGCGCACCCGATATCGGCTCCAACTCGCGACCCACGTGACTTTTTGTCGGAGTTGGGTCGGAGTTGGACGCCGATATCGCGGCGTGTAAACCCACCATCACACTACTCGCTATTACTCGCTTCCCCATTCATTAACATTGGACTCGCTAGACTCGCAACGAGTAGCGAGTCCTGGGCTCGGACTCGCTACAGTCAAGCGATTCCGAGTAATTTAGGATTCGCCCATCACTGCCTATTAGCGTTATGTATGCTGTGACGGGTGGTTCGCTATACGAGTCCGGAACCCTGCCCTCCATAAGTGACTTTGTTGATTGAACTTTGCCAAGAGACTTCTTTCTGTTTTGCAAATAACACCGCAACTTGGCGGCTAAAGCCTGAACTTTTAACCTAAGGACAGCCGACCGCCCGCCGGGTCTGCGCAATGTGTTAACCTGTTCTTTTTGCTTGCAACAACAAAGCAAATATTTACCTGTTTCTTTAATAAAAGTGTGAATTTCATGTCTGTTATAAAAATATAAAAATCTCTCTGTAATGTTGGATAGTATGACACTTGGGGACAAGCGTATTTCACCAAGGGGGAGTGTGGCGCCCCGCAACGAGTGCGTCACAGGAGGGTATTGCAGCCATAAATGCAGCAGCAATATTCTCTGACCCAGCAGTCATCTGGTTAACTCAGAGATCCATACTCTGCATGCCTCACTTAGCATAGAGGGCCAATCAAGGTCCTGGGGGGCGGAGTGCAAGGGTAGTGTGTAGTGGAAGTTTAAGTTCACACTTAGTCTAGTCTGGAGGAGTCAGTCTGCAAGGAACAGCAACCTAGAAGACCTCTGCAGAACTCCAGCTCTGCAACGTAGGAGAGGGGGCTCGCACAGTCCCGTGCGGCCCCCTGGCCACCTTCTACCGGCCATTTCCCTACCAATCACAGGCATCATTATGCGGGCTAAAAACCATCCCGAGCCCTTATACAGCCGGTTTGCTGGTACCGAAGCTAGCAGCAGTTCAGCTGTGCTATGCGAACCAGAAACGTGGAGGAGCAGCTTCAAAGGAGCACCCCACCACCGCTAAATCCAGTCGTCTAACCAGCGGTGTACCCACCAAGGGACCCAAGGCTCCCCAAAACATCCGGAACATATACCCCAGATAGGGCATTCAAGCAGCCTCCCTGTACCCGACCTGGTATTCCCGGGCGACAACGGCAACTTAGTTAGAATGGAGGAACACCGCGGATCTCTGAGGGACACCTATCACTGCTGAGTCCACCCGGTCTGCTATCTACAAACTGTATACCATGTACTGCCTGCTGGTTACAGTAAAGACCCGTTACATAGACTTACAGTGTCCGTGCTTCCTTATGAACTGTCTGTCCGCACTTCAAGGTAACCGCAGCTGCCGCACAACCTCTTAAGCAGCTCCAGCCTCCGGGGATCATCGCTCAGCCTGTGGGGAGTGTTCCATCTTGCTGCTATCCATCCCCCGGAGGCCTCGCAGCGTCGGTAAGACTTACCGAACTACTCATAGGTGGCGTCACGAATAAATTAACTCCTTAATCTGTTCCCACAAGACGTCTTCAACTCTTTGATCTGCACTCAACCGGGCCCCACTACCGGCAGGCGCGGTCCACCCGTGACAAGGAGGAAGGAGCTACTGCCTGTCTAAACCGGAGTCCCCGGCCACGGTGAGTCATATCCACCACAAATATAGCAGGCCTGAACGAGTTTGTAAAAGTGCAGAGACGTGAAATAGGAAACAAAATTCTACCTAACAACCCTATCACGATATCCACACTGCTATTCTTTTTTGTTTGTCTTATTCTCCATTCTGGGTCAGCGTGTGGGTTAACGGCTATTTTAAAGAGGACCTGTCACCCCCCCTGCTGCATGGCTGGTGTTTGAATGTCCAAGCTATGCAGTATGCTGAAGGAAACACTTCAGCACCTTGGATAGCAATCACCCCACGATTTAACCATTCAGCATTCACCGCTGCTTTCACAGCGGTGATAGCTGAATGGTTAATGTGCCGGCAACCCGGCAATTACACACAGTGAACAGCGGTTGTGTTTTTAACAATCATCTTTCACCGCTGCTATCATAGCGGTGAAAGATGATTGGATACTGTGCTGGCAACCCAGCAAATTCAAACACCGTTGCTTGACAGCAGCAGTGTTTGAATACGCCGGAAAATGCTGTCGGCGGTCCAGAAGTTTGGTCGGCGGGTTTACATACTGAGGAATCCCACCAAGCAAATTTCAGGACCGCGGACAGCATCACACTTATATTCACCACACACTCACTCTCGCAGCACACTCGCAGCACGCTCACATGCATACAGCCATGCACACTCACTCACTCACACGCACCACACTCACCACAAAACCCGCACAACACTCGCATCACTGTCATGCATCAAACACGCTCCGTGTTCGATGAATGACAATGTGCCTCCAGCCTAAGTAGTAGTAAAACAGACAGCCTCAGAAATAGTTCAGGCGCCCTACACTTGCAGCTTAGCTATGGAGTCAGAATAATAGGTTTTGGGAAAATAGCTGTTTAACAAGGTGGTAAGTGGAGGGTCTTCCTTCTATTCCATGATAAGTTCACAAAGAAGAATTAGAACTGGATGGATATGTTATAATATTTTTGGCATCTTGGTGGCTGCTTCCACTGCTGTCAAGGGGCTTGTGTCTCCTGACCTCAACTTGACGACCTCATAGATACCTGGCTGGTCCGGATATTGTGTTCTGTGCCCAGACCATTAATGGTTATTTGAAGTCAGCTTTATACAAGCAGACAAAAAAATCATTGTATTTAATGAAAATCCAATAATTTAGCAATTGCTCATCATATTGATAATACAGTGGCCATACTACTATAGTAGTAAAAATAATGCCTACTCCTGGCCCCAGGTAATGTCACGGCAGTCAAGGAGCAAAGGCTTAGATTGGTTTTATTATTTAGTCTCCTATGTAGTGAATCTAACTGATTAATACTTAAACTTAGGCCTGTCCGCAGGCAGAGCACTGTATGCCTCCAGGGAGGACACACAGGACTCCATAGTAAACACTCAAGGAATAAAATATTATTATTATTATTATTATAAAGGATTAAAATCTGTTATTCATATACACAACCCGTATGTATACTATCAGGGGCGGACCGTCACCCCCGGGGGCCCTGGTGCAGGAGAGGACCGGGGGGGGCTACTGGCCGTCGGCGCGGCCCGGGGGGGAAGGGGTGCCGCTGGCCGTCGGCGCGGCCCAGAAAGGGGGGGTGGGTGCTGCTGGGAGCCGCAGGGAGCCGCAGGCGCGATGTTCTCCTACCTGGGAGCCGCGCCGGATGTATGCTAGGGGCCGGAGGAGCAGAGGAGAGATGGGGCGGGATCAGGCAGGGGAAGCAGGAAGCTCTCTGCTTCCCTTGCCTGACCCTCCTCTCCTTTGACGGAGGCTTGCGGGGGTTGGCTGGGGGTCCCCCTCCAGGCTTGAAGGGGCCCCCAGCCAGTCGGGGCCCTGGTGCAGCTGCACCAGCTGCACCAGTGTAGTTCCGCCCCTGTATACTATGGTATTTTGTCACTTATAAATAGTAGTCCTAAATAAAAGATGGAGTGCAACAATGGATGTGCATTTGGCTTACAACATAGAGTACAGTCAAAAGTCACATTTTCTCATGTCATCCATAGCCATTAAATGGCCACTGATTGATAGTCACTTTAGAATAATCGATCACACGTCTGTGCTCATAGACTGATTGATTATTAATATGACTGCTTTGTGCCATAGAATATCATATTGTTGGAAGCATATGTCCAGTTTACACAAGTGTGCTACCAGATACACAACAATTGTACCACTGGGCTGTGTGATAACCCTTAAAGAGGTTTTCCACTACTGATGTGACCTCCTTTGTCTTGTCCTAACTAACACTTTCCCAATATACTTCTGCTATGTACCCTGCTCCTTATAGCTTAAATAATTGAGTCTTGTACATTCCTTTTTTGTTTGTTTTTTTTTGCTTTGATCCTTCTGAGTCTGGAGACCGGATTTGGACCAACAGAGCAGGGCACCACATTGGTAGGGGAGGGCACCCTCTCTGTGAGTTACAGCTGTCTGGGTATGCATTAGCAGATCACACTCCACTCTCCTCTCAACCCCCACCAGTGACGTGTCCTGCTCAGTTTGTCTGAATCCTGTGTCCAGACCTCGAATGCTTAAAGCTACAGCAACAATAAAGGTGTTTATGAGTCTCAGAAAGATACGATTACAGAAGCAGGGCTACCCAGCACTCTGGGCGCACAAGCCCAGTTCACACCTCACTCTCTTCTTAGCCTCCACCATGGACATGCCCTGCTCAGTTGGTCTGCTTCCGGTCTCCAGACCGGGAAGGATCAAAGCTATAACAACAATAAAGGTATTTATGAACTTCTCAGATATAAGATTACAGGAGCAGAAGTATATTGGAAAATTGTTAGTTAGGAATAGTTAGGACAAATGAAAAGGGGTCATGTAAGTAATGGAAAACCTCTTTAATGCTGCTCCATCTCTTCCATGTGTCCCCTGAACCTCTGAGCTGTACTGTATTTATGAGACTACATTATTACACTCGCATTCTGCTCATTAGTTTTCCACTTGTCACTTCAACCTCTACAGCCATCAATATGCCAGCTGTCATCTAATCTGTATGGCGTTCATTGCTCCTACCGGTTCACCTCCCTGCATCAATATCATCAGTCCGTGATGCATTTTTACTGCTCATCTATCTCAGATACTTTCAGGATATAACACAGCCAAAGAGAACATATGGAGAGATTTATTCCAGCATATCATGGCATGGTGTACAAAAGATAGCAATATATGCAATAGCTGTCTTAGGCCTCTTTTACATCAGCGTTTTTTTGAATTTGCGGCAAATCCGGCAGATTTACCGCATCTGCCACCTAATGGCCGCACTTGCAGCACACTTGAGTCGAGCCCCATGCATTGTCTATGGGGCTTGCGGTCGGGTGCGGTTCTGCCAGATGTGGCACTTGCGGTGGTGAGATGAAAAAAGAACCACTGCTAACCGCGTTTATTTTCGTGGCTGCAACTGCCGGATTTGCCAGATCACGGCAAAACCGCAATTGCCACACTTGCCCTAAACCCCGTAGAGAATGAATGAGGGCTTGCTGCAAGCGTACTGCAAGTCGGCAGTTAGGCGGCAGATGCGGTAAATCTGCCGGATTGGCCAGATCCGGACAAAACTGCTGATGTGAAAGGGGCCTTACATAGGCTTTAAGCAGTGCAGTAGAGCTGTCAGGAAATTCCCTTCCTCCAATGATAATGAGGTCGCTCTGCTTACTCTGTTCCAATCTACACTGCAAAGCTGACAAACGATTAACAGCAAATAAGAAGAGTCATACAATTGAAAACCATGTACAAACTTTAAAATTTCCCTCTTTTATGGAAACAGTCGCAATAAACAGAAAAAAAATCTGTTTATAATAAAACCTGTTTACACTATTGTGGCACCCCAGAGTCTGTATGCCACTATGTCATTATCTCCTCCATGGGGTCGTGTCATACCTGAGAGCAACAGAGGGACTTCACACCAGGCAAAACCCAAAGCACCCAACATCTTTCTGCCTCCAGGCCCTAAGGGGAGACCTAAACCTAGGTTCAGGGTGAGCTCCCCTATAAATTCTGGTCTGGGGTGGAGTTAGTCAGTTCAGTTTCTCAGAGGACTGAAGAAGATATCCTGTGGACTGGAGCAATGCTAAGCTTGTGCCAGGAGAGCAAGGAGTGACCTGTAGGTAAGGGTTTGAGGAAGGAGAGGAGAGCCTGGGGAGCAGAGAGGTGTCAAGCTCACCCCCAGAGGAGTCAGTGCCAGACAATGGACAACGGAGTCCGAGGCTGTGCAGGGCCTAACATCCTAGCAGCCAATACCCGAGGGTGGGGAATTCTAAGTTCCCCTTCCACACCAAGTGTCCGGAGGCAAAGCAGCGTGAAGAGCCCAGCGTGAATTTGGGCTAATAAAGGACTTGAGCTGCCTGTCATACCGGCACGTGCAGGAGGCAGAGAGAGAGAGGGCGCAGCTCAGCTTCAAGCAGCAGCAGAGACCCACAGTAGAAAGCGCAGCAGGGAGGCCTCAGAACTTGTCGGGTGATGAGATCCCCAAGTTGCTCTCAGGTTCTTAGATTCCATCGAGATCATCTGTCTCTGTGTCGGTATCACTTGTAAAGTATTTGAGGAACCAACAAAACATGAGTCTGTCTGTTAATAAGCACCTCCATGCTGCACCCTACACCCTTCCAACATCCACTGCCCTGGGGATCCGCTCCGCCCGCAGGGAGCCACTCCATCCTAGCTGCCCATCCATCATCCCCAGAGTGGGGCTTCTGTAGCAGCGGTGGCTACCCATAGCCACAAACCACAGGTGGCGTCACGAATAACTCCCTTATAAATCACCCCTTTTCCCTAAACAAGCCAAGAACTGCCTTTTACAACTAAACCCAGGGTCACGGAAGCTGGGTCTTGACCCCTGTGACTCCCCAGAACTGCTCAACAGCCCGGTTCCGAGTACTCCTCGGCCATGTGGTGCATCACTATTATGTCAAGTTGATAGATTCTTATTAAGACCTTAGCCGTAGCTTGCGAATGAAGCCACAACCTCGGATATGGAATAATTATAGCAAATTAATAATTACTGTGTAACACCGGACCTCAGTTTTTCACAGATGCAGCTGACAGCAGGAGCGAGTTTATTTTTCAGTAAACAGTGCCCTACACAACTTCAATTACAGAGCAGAGAAGACGAGCAGTGACAGCTATCTGCAAATGTGGATGCAGCATGTAATAACGATAGGCAATACACTCCGGGATGGCCCGAGGTGCTTTGTTGGAGCTCTGGGGCCAAATACTATTTTTATTTTCGTCCTCAGGGGAATTATGTGCACCACACTTGACAAGCTGTTGATTTTCCCATTGTAGCCTTCAGTTTTTGTTTTATATCAGTTATAAAATGTATTTACAGAGTGAAGAAATAATCCTTGGATCTACCTCTTAATTTCTGATGTAATGAAAAAGATTTGTCTGAAGACTCCATGTTCATGTTGCTCACCTTGATGGTTTCCAGCATCCATATCACTCAAGGTACCGTCAGACGGGGAGATATCGCCGGCGATGTTGCTGGCGATCGCGGGAGCGCGCATCTCTGACAACATCGCCGGTGAGATGTCAGACGGAGCAACTTACCGGCGATGTCGCCGGCTAGTTGCCGCGGATATCGCTCGCTGGGTTGCCCAGCAACCCAGCGAGTGGTAACTCGCAATGTTGGAGATAGGTGGAATCGCCCGCAACATTGCAGGTTGCCGCGTTACACAGGGCGATCAGGCATGATCGCCTGACCAACATCGCCAGGTTTCCCAACATTGTTGGGAAACCTGGCGATGTGACTCAGGCGATTTTTCTCCCGATTATCGCCCTGTCACACGAGGCAACTCTCCGGCGATGTCGCCGCAACTTGGCCACGCCCCTCAGTTGCCGGCAACATCGCCGGCGATATCTCCCCGTCTGACGGTACCTTCAGAGTAAGGCAACTAAACTCCTCAAAGTCCGTTCCTGCTCCCGCTGTTACGTGAGGTTGTCTCACGCTGTCATGGTGGATCCTCTAAGGTTGCTGGTCCGGGTGGACACGCAGACGCTGGTGCAGCAGGCAGATCAGGCTGGCGGAACATGGACATGTAAAATGCAAAGAAAACAGTTTAATGAAGTGCAGGGATTAACAGACAGACAATGGACATCAAGCAGAGTTACAGAACATAAAAGACAAACTATAACACTTATGTGGAGACCTTAGGAATCTGATGGCGTTGGGCTAGACAAGACAGAGACAATGATTTCAAGTTCAAGTCTGTATTACACACATGCAGCAAAACAAGTTCAGATAAGGATGCAACAAACAGAGGAATAGGGCAAAACGATGAAGTGGACAAAAGTTCAAGGAAATAGTCCTTGTAAAGAGACAGTTCACACAAAGCGTGGCCAGTAACAGCAATGGTCTTAAGCAAAAACACAGTCCCAAAATTAGCAAAGTGCAGTGTGGTTAAATTCACAAGTTCAGAACTGTCCTGAGACCTCACTGCAATATAATTTATAAGGCAAAACCCAAAATAGCAGCAGCTTACATATAACAAATCAGATTGCAGGTAAAATAGCTAACTGGTACAGTCCTTTGCATAGCACATCTTGTTGCTGGAAGGCAACCAGAGTACAGGTGAGGCCAGTGTGGCATCCTGTACCAGGTAACCACAGGCTTCCCTAGGACACTAAAGGACTTTCCACAGCTGGTAACCACACTTACACACAACACCTTCCACCCCAGGCCTATAGGGGGAGCCCACCCGCAGCACCAACAATTGAGAGCCAGGGACCGTGGGGAGAGAGACTGCGGTGGCCCAAGAGAGAGCCCTCAGTGCCGCAATCCGGGTGTAGAGAGAGAAGTAATGGTCCGGTTAGGTTCCATACCTGCCAGACTCAGAACGGGAGAGTAGAATAAGGAGGCCTATATCCCAACTCGCTTTGGAAGTCCCAAGGTGTTCTCCTTCAACCCGGACGTGTGTGCCTGCAACCAGTCAGTAAAGGTACTAAAAGACTTTAATGTATGCATGTCCCTTCTTCAACTCATCCTGCACCATACCAACTACGCTCCCCTACTCCAACCCTGTGCAGCAACGACTGTGCTGCCTTACTCCACGATCATAACTCTTAGCCCCAGGGACCCCGCTCCTCTTGTAGGGAGCCACTTCACCCTTGCTGCCGCCCATCACCCCGGAGGCCCAAGCAGCGTCGGTGCCCTCACTCTGGACCCTACAGGTAGTGTCACGACTGACAACTCCAATCCCTGTAAATGCACCCCTTTTTATTATCACACAAGGGCACAGGCTCAGGCAGGGACCACCCATGACATCTCCGCACCTGACCGCCCAAAACCTGAGTACTCATTCCCTTGAGGCCCCAGACACCAGCAGAGCAGACGACTGGAAGGGATGGTATGAAAAACAGACCCAGAATGACTGGAATTGGAGAAAGTCACAGGTGTTGCATTGGAGCAGCCAGAGTAGATACAAAATACTCATGCTGGGCCTGAATGGCAGACTGGTGTTTAGTTAATCAGGACAGGCAGGGAACACATGATCATGATGAGACAGCAAACACTATCTTTGATAAGGGCAAGGAGCCACAGAATGTAAACTGGAAAATCCGGAATCCTGACACAAACATAACTTGATCAGTGTGGGCAGATGGCAGCGTAACTGTAGACCTGTGGCAGATAATGGAGTAGCAGAAGACCACAGAAGCATAGCAGGAATACAGACGACTGTAAACAGGTAACTGTATTGCTGGAGGTCATTGGCAGACAAGTAGAAAGAAGACTACAGTCAGACATGTAACAGAGATACTGACGAGATGAGACAGGTAACAGGTAACTGATGGCAGGCAGGTAGCAGAGTTACTGACCGCAGTCTTTAAATAAAGTATATCGTTCCTGTGTCACCTTTGAGATTACTATTCTGGCACCTGTTGTTCTACTCCTAAATCTGACCCTTGGAACAATTTTTGTTTCTCCTCCCATGTTATCATCTCCAAACACAGCTGTTCTCCTGATGATAAACCTTGGCTCTGTACCTGACCAAACGGACCAAATAGCACTAATTTCCAATCCATACCTCAATGATTGTGTTAAAGGAATTTATAAAAAAGTAAAGGACAGCGTTTCACAGGTTGGTGGTTAAAATCACTTCCTTTATTCCACCTTCTGCAATGTTTCGACCCATATAATAGAGATCTTGGCTCAGTGATGAGTACTGTATACAGTGGCTCAGTGGTTAGCACTGCAGTCTTGCAACACTGGGGTCCAGGGTTCAAATCCCACCAAGAACAACATCTGCAAGGAGTTTGTATGCTCTCCCTGTGCTTTCATGGGTTCTCCAGTTTACTCCCACATTCCAAAGACGAATAAGTTATTTAGATTGTGAGCCCCAATGGGGGCAGTGTTGCAAAAATGGATGTAAAGCGCTATGGAATTAATAGCGCTATATAAATGAATAAATATTATTATTGTCTTTCTCAAGCACTTGATCAAGTGCTTGATATAGTGTTTACATCTGGCCGCTACCATTGTTGATCATAGCTGATCAATGGTGGTGCTTGGTGTCAGACCTTTTCCTAAGGATAGTTCATCAATATCATTAGCCAACCCCCTTAAGTGTGAGAAATGGGTAGATTCCTTATGATTCTGCACTCTATATTAGACTTGCCAAACGTATTGCAGGTCAAAGGACCCAAATTATCTGCTAGTAGACATAACTGTAAATAATGAATCAAAAGGAGCTAAAGTTGTTTGGAGCTGAAGTCTTCAACCTTCGACTTTGCAGCTGTTGTAAAACTCTCAGTATACTGAAAAATGGCAATAAGAGATATTTTTGATTATTCTGGATTCCAATATTGGTGTCATATCACTTGGTGGTATAAGAAGGTGAGTGTGAAATATGTAAATGATAATCGTTGAACATCTGTTGGTTCTTGTGACTCGCCCCGGCGGGGACCATGGGGTACTCGGAACTGGACCTTCTCGGTGTCGTCGGGGCTGTGGGATGTTACGGTGGCGTGACACGGTCTGTGGTCCCCTCGTTGGGCGATCAGTAAAAAGTGGGAAACTTTGAAAAAGAGATGAAAAGAAAAATATAAAAGAAAAATAAAAGAGTTTTTGTCATGACACCACCAGTGGAAGGCGGCCGGT
This sequence comes from Allobates femoralis, assembly GCA_033576535.1. Taxonomy (NCBI): domain Eukaryota; kingdom Metazoa; phylum Chordata; class Amphibia; order Anura; family Aromobatidae; genus Allobates; species Allobates femoralis. The sequence goes on from JARQOC010000004.1 coordinate 600,555,263, forward strand.
AGAGCCGCTGCTGCCGTCAGAACCTCTGGGGATGATGGGGGTAGCAGCTGTGATGGTTTGGCTCTTCCATGGGAAGAGCAGGTCCCCAGGGCAACTGTAAAGTCTATGGAGGTAATAGGTTCGTTGAAGGGGCAGGACTTAGTGTACGAAATGACCGACAGACACAGGGGTGACAGTCTCCTTTACCTTTACTGAAGACAGTAGCAAGTTTGTCCAGGGCACTGTCCACAAGCCGTGTTAGGAGGTCCGGAGCCTGGAAGCAAGTTGAGGTTCTCCACACCTGGCGAGTTCTAAGGCTTTCCTACTGCATTGCTCTCGGTGGGCCCTGGCTGCTTGAAGCTATGCTGCTATCTTCTCCCCTCTCATTCCATCCCTGGCCCGTGTGACAGACGGCTTGAGCCCTTTTTAAGTTACTCTCTTCTGACTGTGTCTCCCTGAGCTCTTTGGTGCTGCTGTGTCTCCTGGCCTTGTCGTGGGCGAGCGACTTGGAATCACCTGTCCTCCGGTGTTGGTTGCTGGGCATAAAGTGTGGCACCCCAGGGTCCAAGTGCCACAGTGTCATTTTCTTCCCTGGGTGGCAGTGTCACGCTTGAGAGCAACAGAGGGTATCCACACCAGGCAGAGACCGCACACAGCACCTTTCTGCCTCCAGGTCTGAAAGGGGAGACCAAGACCCAGGTTCAGGATGAGCTCCCCTATAAATTCTGGTCTGGAGTGGAGTTAGTTTAATTCCTAGGTGGACTGAGGAAGGTATCATGTGGGCCGGAGCAGTGTTAAGCTCGTCCCAGGATAGCCAAGCCTAGCGTGAGGGACCTAAGGTAAGGGTCTGAGAAAGTGGAGAGGAGCCTGGGGAGCGGGACGGTGTCGTGCTCACCCCAGATGAAAGCGCTATAGGACGGACATCAGAGTTCGAGGCTATGCAGGGCCTAACGACCCTTCAGCCAATACCGGAAAATGGGGGATTCCAAGTTCCCCAGCCACACCGTGCCTGGAGGCAAAGCAGCATAGGGAGCCCAGGAACAGCCGCCTAAGACGTGGGGCTAGAGAAGGACCCGAGTTGCCTGCCATACCGGCACTCAGCAGGAGGGCCAGCAGTTCAGCTAAAGCAGCAGCAGGGACCCACAACAGAGCTCAGTAAGGAGGCCTCAGAATTTGCCGGGTGAGGAGAACCCCGAGTTGCTCTCAGGTGCAAGGACTCAGCTTAACACCAGTCGGAATTACAGTAGCACCAGTAAAAGGACTGAGGAACCAACAAAACGTGAGTCTGTCTGTTGCTTTGCGCCCGCCATCCTGTACTCTACACCCTTACTACACCCTTACTACATCCACTGCCCTGGGGACCTGCTCCGCCCGCGGGGAGCTGCTCCATCCCAGCTGCCTATCCATCATCCCCAGAGGTTCTGCAGCAGCGGTGTCCACTAATAGCCACATACCATGGGTGGTGTCACAAATCACTACCCCTTTCATCATCCTTTTTCCCTACCAAGCCAAGAACTCCCTTTTACAACTGAAACCAGGGTCATGGAGCTCGGTCTCGACCCCTGTGACTCCCCTGAACTGTAAAATAGCCGGTTCAGAGTATGCCACGGCCCTGGGGTGACCCAAAAGTCCTCACGACCTCGGACTTTTGTGTCCGTTCCTGCACTCGGTGCTGGGGCGAGGTGGCACTGGCTCCAGTCTCCACACCTTCTTCTCCACTCCCTCAGATCCTCACCTATGGGTCCCTCACACTGGCTAGTCAGTATACTCGGATGAGCCTGACACCACTCCAATCCGCAGGATGTCTTCCACAGTTCTTCTAGGAACTTAACTGCCTAACCCTGCCCCCAGACCAGAATTTATAGGGGACCTGCCCTTAACTTGGGTTTTAGAGCTCCCCCTTCTTGTCTGGAGTTGGGAAGGTGTTCTGTGTGTGTTTCACCCGGTGTGGGTACCTTCCCTTGCTTCCAAGCACAGCATTGTGGCAACCCGACCGTGGGGCGCCACACTTGTTGATGGACTAGAAATGTATTTAGGGGCCGCAATTGTTACAGTTTTCATAGGGTCCACAGCATTTTTTAGTAGTAAACAGTTGGAATGTACAGTATGTATATGGTAAATGGGAATGGCGAGTGTATGACTCTCACCGATCTGATAATGATGACTTATACTAAAGATGGGACATCAATGTCCAAATTCTAGACTAACCTTTTAATATCCAGAAATGTTTATATGTTCCAGAGAAGAAGCATGCACCTACATAGAGAATGGGTGGCCTCAAATCCCTTCCCGTTTTACATATGACTACAGCCAGAGCAAATGCCCCTGAAATGTTCTGTATGCAGTATACAAGTCTTTAGTTTACTTTCTAAGCTGTAGCGAAAAATCTATAGCAAAGTCAGTATAGTGTAGTATGGTTAAAGAATCTCCTGCCGTTCAGTTGAATAACTGATTATGGATAATAGGCAAGTGGTTCTATTTCTGGCGATACCTTCTATTACCTGTACAATGAACAATTTGTTCAAAACGATGTAAATGTCTAAAATTATGTTTTAATGCTTTGATATTGCTCATATATGGTGTATAAATATAAATATATGTAAAAATATACATCTGACATAGCTAGTAGGCACTAGCCACTATATCACACTTGGTGTCACCATACTTCCTAGCTACATAGCATCAAGAAGCCTTCTGTTATGATTTCTCCGCTCAGTGATTAGGGCCTGATGAGCTGTCAGTTGGATGAGTTACAGCTCAGTCATCCAACCTGGAGCTGGGATGGGCTGAGCTGTCAGTGTTTTGAGTGACAGTTCCATTGTCCAATCCTATACTGGGTTTCTGCAGATGTTCCTTGTTTCCTGTAATTGACTAGCTACTTAGCTGAGCAGTTTGTCCCAGTACACTGCCAGTCTTGTTGCTTGTTGGCTTGCGTATCTGCACTTGTTGTTCTGATTTATTATTGCCAAACTTCTGACCTCATCTAACCTTTAATTTGCCCAGTCCTTTTGCTGTGATTCCCTACTCTCCAGGTATTCTGACTCCGAAGTGTGCTCTGACTATGCCTCCGTCTATTCCATTAATCTTTGACATCCTATATTGATATGTGACCCCAGAATGCTTGACTACCCTTACTCACAACTTGTCCATGTAGTACTAGCATCACATTAGTGACACCTTCTTTACTGACTGCAGAGAGGCACCATGTTGTACTAAGCCCCATCCTTCTATTGAATACACAATTTTTATGCCCAGACATACATAATTGCATTCTTCAAGAAACAATGAATGGTCTATGAGTTGTGTTGATGTTTTTTTTTGGTAGGGTGTAATACCAAATACAACCCATAGAAAGGTGTGGCGTTGTTTTTGAAAAAAACAAAAATCCGTGTTTGACCAGGGATAGGTTCACAGGTGTAAGGCTGCCTTCACACTGCGTCTTGGATCCGATCTGTGGCTGTCTGCCTGAGCCAGGCAGCCCCGGACTGGATTTTGGCTCCATAGTATCCTGTGGGGCCAGATGGAGCCGGATGGCAGAGAGCTGCCATCCGGTTTCCATCTCTCTGGGAGAATCCGGGAGAATTCCGATTTTTTCTCACTGGACACAAAATGTTGCTTGCAACATTTTTGTGTCCGAGGAGAAAAATCTCCCCTAATTGCCTTCTCCGGGGCAATCCGGCGCTCCCTAACATGGGTGCCTATGGGGCCGGATCCGGGAGGATCCGGGAACCGGACACCTGTAGCTACACGCTGCTGTTATTTCAGGAGCGCGGCTAGCTCCCCGTGAGCCACGGTCCTGAATCATCAGCAGCGTCAGCTACGTCAGGCTGCACACCGGACCAGAGGGCATATTAGCCCTCCGGTTCTGTGTGCTGATCCGGTCCGGGGCTGTCAGGTTCATCCTGACAGCCATGGATCGGATCCAAGACGCAGTGTGAAGGCAGCCTAAGGCTGGCTTCACATTTGCGTATGGAACGCTGCGTACCAAACGCAGCCAAACGCTTGCGCACATACGTTCCTATGTTTAACATGGGAACGCATGTGCCTGCGTATGGCTGCGTTTGGCAGCATTTGCGTTCGGATGCGCATAATTTATGCGCCCTCCGACCGCGCTCCAAACGCAGCTTGCAGCATTTTTTTGTGCGTTCCGGCGCTTGCTCTATCCGCAAGCGCCTGCAAGCGCAAAAATAATGCATTGATCTCAATGGGTCCGCAGTGTCCTCTGCATGACACCGCAGGAGAACCCTGCGGACCCATTGAAATCTCTCCCGGTGGCCGCCGGTGATGTCACAGGAGATCACCGACGGCCACCGGGAGATCAGCTCAGCCTCTGATGTTCTCCTCCTCCCCGCCGCGGTAATCTGCTAGCGATGTCGGCGGGGAGAACAGCTGATTTGACAGCTGTTTGAATCTTCCCGCGCCGACATCTCCTCTCAGTGTCGGCGCGGGAGATTCAAACAGCTGTCGGATCAGCTGTTTCTCCCCGCCGACACGTCCCGGAGCTTACCAGCGGCCGGGAGGAGGAGATCTCCGGCGCAGATCTCCGCCTCCGGCCCGCCCCCGACAATGCCGATTGGCTGCCGGGCTGCACAGTGATGTGTCCGCAGCGGACATTATCCGCTGCGGACACATCAAAATGTCCCTGCTTTTGACTGAGTTTGTGTCTGCATGCGATCAGCATGCAGACACAAACGCAAATGTGAAGCCAGCGTAAGAGAGTAATGCCTCATTCACACACCAGTATTTTTGCATCAGTGTTTGTTGCCAAAACCAGGACTGGAAATTACAAAGAAAAACTTTTATTGAAAGATTGACACCTGTCCTGATTTTGGCAAATAAACACTGATGAAATACTGATTAAAAATACTGATTGGTGAATGAGACCTAAATGTGCAGATCTTAACTTTTAAAGATATTTTCCATGGCGTGCTATCAATATAAACAATATAAACTCTACTTATGCCTCTTTTCAAACGTTTGATGAGGTAGTCATTTCCTTTAGAGGGGTTTTCTGTCCGTTTGGTACTAGTCTGCAGTCACTCTATGCGTGTGTTCTGTCAGGATTCACCAATATGTAGGGCGTGTGAGAAATTGCATACTTGTCACCTGCCAACTAGACATTGCCTCAATACAAGTGATTGGAAAAGAGGCTGGATATGTCTAGTTGGAATGTGGTCGGAAGTATGCAAATTGAAAACGTACAATCACACTACTGCCGGTCTCAGACAATGGTGACAGCATGCTAACTGCGCACTGGGAGGATTCACAAGTCTTCAGTCATCTAGAGTGACAGCAGACTTACGCTACATGACCGGACAAACCCTATAAAGTCTCAGGTAACAGACTATGGGGCAGAATACTTCTTTTCTAGACAGTCTGAAAATGCAACAAATATAATAATGGATAATAAATTTGGTGCACCTTTAGAAACTTTCATCTACGGTAATTTTCCACCACCTATTGGTCGATTGCCAAAATTTTGGTCCAAATTAGAACTCACATTCAAATCCACAACCCCTTTTTGTATTAGGAGCAAAACTATGTAAATGACTCGCCCCCAGGGCCGTGGGATACTTAGGCCCGGGCTTGTTCGGTCTCTCCAGGGATGCACGGGGCCTGAGGTCCGGCTCCGTGGCCCTGTGGAATCGCTAAAAATGCGGGGGAAATGATTTAGGGATAAAGGATCGTGACGCCACATGTGGTGTTCGGCTATTTAGGCAGATGCTGTCAGATGGAACCACTGGGGATGAGTGTTTTCCCAGGGCAACCGGGAAAGTTTATGGCATTGGAAAGCTGTTGGGGAGTAGGACGGAGGGCACAAAGTAACAGACAAACTTACGGTTGTTGTTTCCTCAGGTCATTTACTGGTGGTGCAGGTACAATCCGGGACACTGGTTGTGATGGGACTGGAGTCTGTGCAACCTGGAAGCAAGTCGGGGCTTTCCTCACCCTACAAGTTCTGAGGCATTCCTACTACGCTCCTTCAGTGGGTCCCTGCTGCTGCCTAAAGCTGAGCTACGGCCCTTTCTCTCTCTTCCTGCGTTGTGCCAGTATGGCAGGCAGCTTGAGCCCTTCTCCATTCCCACCTTCCTGGTGGCTGCTCCTGGACTCTTTATGCTGCTTTGCCTGCTGATACTGTGGTGTGGCTGGGAGACCTGGAATCTCCTGCGCTCCGGTATTGGCTTCCAGGACGTTAGGCCCTGCACAGCCTCGGACTCCGGTGTCCGCTTCTGGTGCTCTGAGCTGGGTTGAGCTCGACACCGCTCTACTCCCCAGGCTCTCCTCTATTTCCTCAGAACCTCACTTACAGGTCCTCAAGCTAGGATTCTGCTACCCCGGGACAAACTTAGCACTGCTCAAGTCCACAGGATGTCTTCCAGAGTACTGCTCCGTACTGAACTGACTTACTCTGCCCCAGACCAGAATTTATAGGGGAGTTGCCTGAATCCGGGTTTAGAGCTCCCCCTTTAGGCCTGCAAGCAGAAAAGGTGTTGTGTGCTTAGGCTTACCTGGTGTGGATACCCTTCTTTGCTTCCAGGAAAGACCCTACCCCACGGGGAGGCAATCACATTGTGGCATCTGAACCCTGGGTGCCACATAAACACATAATTTGTTGGTCTAATACTTGCTGCAATATTCCTAAAAAGCCAAATTTATGGCGCGTTTTATCTACGGTATCAACACAAGAATGGTAAGTGCCCCTATACAGTTGTGTTCAAATAATAGCTGTCCAATGTGACTAAGCAGATTATTCACTGTTTTTTGGTATACATTATATTACCACATGTCAGTAGATCCTTAGAAAAAACAAGAGACTCAGCATTCATGTGTAATTGAATAATTTATTGAAAGGGAATGTGTTCAAAATAATAGCAGTGTGGAGTTCAATTAGTGAGGTCAATCATCCTGTGAAGAAACAGGTGTGAATCAAGTGGCCCTTATTTAAGGAAGAAGCCAGCACATGTACTTGCATTTCTTCTTGAAAGCCTGAAAAATGTCCATAATTCAAGACATTGTTCAGAGGAACAGCATACTTTGATTAAAAAATTGATTGGAGAGATAAAACAAATAAACAAGTGCAGACAATGATGGGCTGTTCAGCTAAAATGATCTCCAATGCTTTAAAATGGAAAGCAAAACCAGAGAGATGTGGAAGGAAATGGAAGACTACCATTCGATGGATCCAAGAATAATCAGAATGGCAAAGACTCAGCCAGTGATCAGCTCCAGGATGATGAAAGACGTCTCAAGTTACCTGTGAGGACTGTGGCTGTTAGACGACGCCTGTGTGAAGCTAATGTATTAACAAGAAGTCCCCCGAGAGTCCACCTGTTAAAAAAAAGGCTAGTACTGAAGTGGATCCAATTTGCCAAAAAACAAATCAATTGGTCTAAAGAGAAATGGAGAAACATTTTGTGGACTAATGAAGGTAAAATTGTTCTTTTTGGGTCCAAGGGCCACAGACAGTTCATCAGACGACCCCCAAACTCTGAATTCAAGCCACAGTACAATATGAAGACAGTGAAGCCTGGTGGTGCAACCATCATGACATGAGTGTGTTTCTCTTACTATGGTGCTGGGCCTATTTACCGCATACCAGGAGATCATGGACTAGTTTGCTTATATCAAAATACTTGAAGAGGTCATGTTGTCTTACGCTGAAGAGGAAATGCCCTTGAAATGGGTGTTTCAACAAGACAACGACCCTAAACATACCAGTAAAAGAGCAAAATCTTGGTTCCAGTCTAACAAAATTGAGGCTATTTAGTGGCCGCCCAATCCCCGGACCTTAATCCGATAGGACACTTGTGAGGTGACATCAAAAATGCAGCCAGCAAATCCAAATAAATTGTGGGATGTAGTCAAAGCATCCTGGGCTGAAAGAACAGTTGACAGGGACCAGAAGTTGGTTGACCCTACTCAACATAGATGTAAAGCTGTTCTAAAAAACTGTGGTAATACAACTAAATATGAGTTCGTGATTCACAGGAATGCTAAATCCTAAAAAGAAAAAGTACATATTTTGAGTTTGTAAAGACAAATGCAGACACTGCTATATTTTTGACCAGCCTAATGTTCATTTTTTGTTATTTTCTGTAAAGTAGTTGTTCTGTCCCATCTGATGGCTGTAAATCTAAGCGCTCTAATTACCAGTCCCTTAGATAATTGTATGCTCGGTACTTACCCCATCAGGGGCAACATACAGTTTCAACTCGATCGTCAATGCAGCTGTAGTAAGACAGAAGAATACTGTAGTTTTCTTCCAAATCTTGTATTAGTCACAATAAACGATAGGTAAAAAGGATTAATCTGTACATGGGTGTACACATGTGTCTTGAGCAACGGCTTCTGCAGACTAAACTGGGGAAGAAGAGGGGACGTCCAGTACAGACACAACTAAGGAAAAAGGGTAGGGACAAAATTCATACAGTCTACCTAGCAACAACAGGGAATTTCCTGATTGGAGGAAATACACAATGCAGAGAAATATATACAACAGGTTGTTCCCATTCGTGGGACACAACAGTAGTTAAAAATTATTTACATTTCTCTTCATATTTTGATTTAGAGAACACTGTGCAATGTTCCTAATGCTGGAAATAAAAACTATTATAAAGATTTTGGGCTTAACCCAAGATCTATGCTATTATTTTGAACACAACTGTATGGAAACCATCCTTGCTGAAACATTTCTCCTTCACACCTTCCAGCTAATACAGATCAGAAGTCTTGGGATAACAGAGAATTTAGATTGATTGCTTAATGAGTCGGCTCAGGCAGTGCAGTTCCATTGTCTGTACGCTGGATTGACTGTAAGTACCTCATATGTCACAGGCAAGGTTTAATGGAGTGATTTTAACATTTTGGCATTGTGACATGATGATGACCAGCGCACCTGCTTCATACCTCATTTTTGTCATGTGTCATCAATCTTTATCAGACATAATAAACACAATTTTAGCAAACTCACTGAAATATTAATAGACTAAAATGTCAAGCCTTTTCCAGGCATTCCTCCTGCCTTTGGTTTTTAGACTGTTAACCATTATCTATATATATTTTTTGAATTGGTCAAGGACATTTTTACATTTGAAGTCTTTAACCAAGAACTTCATAAAGAACATTCCGGAGAGCCATTACCGAAATTTCAACTCTCCCACACCCAAATTTGTCTGAAGTTGGTAAACCCTTTTCAGACTTTAATGATTACCGGTAATACCAATGAAATGTATTCTAACCTCTTTATGTATATGATGCATGATAGCAAGCACTGGCCAACACCGTGAAATTAGTCTTGAGAGCATAGCCTCAGCCCACCACTAACCCCTCCAGCCTCCCTCATCTCTGCTGAGGACTTTGCTACACACTTCAAAAATAAGATTGACCAAACAAAGCAGGGTGTTATCGTTCCACCACCCCAACCCCTCTTTATACCAAACCACTTCCTTGCCTCATAACCTCCGTGAAGACATAGCTTGTCTCAATGCATGTTCTGGGGTTCATTTTCCTAATTAGTCGGATGTATTGACATTTTGCTTGTTACCTCATGTTTGCAAAGTCATTGTTTCTGCCAGACTGTGTGGAGTCTTTATTGTTCGGAGGTTGTGTATTGCTAATTCAATGTAAAGAACCTGACTCCCTCATCCCTTTTGTCTGAGTGCACCCACTGACCCCCGTGTCTCCACAACCTTCCTCTCCAACATCACTGAAGGAGAGATTACTCATCTTCTCTCCAAATCCCCCCTCACCACTTGTTTACTTGACTCCATCCCACCTTACCTCCTCCCCAACATCACCAGCACACTCATCCCGGCAGTAACGTACCTCTTCAACCTATCACTAACTTCTGGTACCTTCCCTTCTGCTTTCAAACTTGCCATGATCACTCCTATCCTCAAAAAGCCAAAACTTGAGCCGGCAACTATGCTCATCCACAACCCCATATCGCTTCTCCCTTTGGCTTCCGATCTCCTTGAGCAGCATGTCGGCGCTCAACTTTCTTCCAATCTCTCAACCAACTCTATCTTTGACGACCTACAATCTGGCTTCTGGCCCCACCATTCCACTGAAACTGCCCTCAGTGTGCTTCACTGCTCAGCCTGAAGTCGGCCTATGGAGTACTGGAAATTACGTGTTTAGCGTCATACCCGGAACTCTGCAGACGGACGAGCCTGGTGGGGGAAGCGCACATTGGGAAGTCAACATCAATCGTGATACAACATCGAGGCATGATACACAAGAAAGGAGGTGGCGAAGGGGACATACAGAGGACGTCCAGGGGGGTTAGCAATAGTAGCCCCCCGGATTTACTAATGAGTGAGTATCAAAACCCTTTTCTTACACAATCACAGGTCAGATTTAGGACAGAGAGGGATAGCTAGAGTGGTAATAGGAAGATGCAGGAACAGTTAGTGATAGCCTGGGAGTCTTTAGGTAGGTGACAGGTTCCCTTTAACTCTTCTGTCTGACTAATCCAACTCTTTCCTCGCTGCTCTCCTCCTTCTCCCCTCTGAAAATCCCTACATTGGCTCCTAACTTCCCAACACAACATATCCAGTTTAAACTAGTAACATTGACCTACAAAGCCACCTATAACCTGTCCCTTCCCTATGTTTCCAATCTAATCTCCCAATGGCTTAATTTATGTAATCTCTGCTCCTCCCAAGACCTCCTCCACTCCTCCACACAAATTCGCTCCTCACCCAATTGCCTCCAAATATCCCTTATCCTCTGGAATTCTGTGCCCCAACATGTCCAATTATCGGCCATGTTTGGATCCTTCAGACGGAACCTGAAAACTAATATCTACAAGAAATCTTACAGCATGCAATGACCCTACTGCTACCAGAGCTGGTGCTCCACCATCACCACCAAAGCACCCACCTCACCACCACTACCAAAGCGGCCACCTCACCACCACCACTGGAGAGGCCACCTCACCACCACCGGAGATGCCGTAACCCCCAAACTACTGTCTGTTCCCCAACATCCTATAGAATGTAAACCCGCAAGGGCATGTCCTCCTCCCTCTGTAGCAGTCTGTCTACTGTAACCTATATCTGTACTTTGTATGTAACCCCTTATAATGTACAGCACCATGGAATTAATGGTGCAATATACAGTAAATAAGGAATAAGGAGCAAAATGTCCCAACATACAGGTGAAATTAATCCCCTCTCCCAAGTTCATACAGTGCATCATTTACACTACAGTTATCCAGTATATTGAGCAATTTCTAGTCCAACTAAATCCGTGACTTCTGGAATTGATAGGACAAATAGAAACGTCTTTAAGTTGAGGATCTTTACTTAACATTATTTGCTTTTTCCTATGTCTACTATGTCTGAAAGCATCCTGGATGGATTGAGTGACATCTGGACAGACTGCATCAGTGAGCAGCTTATGATGCCTCTCTGCCAGTTCCTATATCCATTTCTACAAACACATAATAAGCCCGGTCCTCTGAGAACAATCCACTAAAGGGCCATCAATAATAGAGCGCAGTCACTTTCTACGTGGCTTGGTCAAGATTATTGTGGAGGGAGTTCCAGATGTCCCTGGATTCTTACTATTGCACTAAAAATACCATATCTTCTCTTTCAAACTTCTTTTTATTACATTTTTTCAGCGTTATACCAACATATAACTCATGATTAACCGTTCTGAAATACAGAGTAAATATAAGACAAAGTATACATTGTTAAGTCTGAGGCCGGCTTCACACCACGTATTTCAGGATCCGGGGCTGTCCGGACCCGATTTCGACCTCATAGTATCCCTATGGGGCTGGATGGTGCCGGATGGCAGTCATTTGACATCTGGTTTCCATCTCTCCAGGAGGATCCGGTAGAATGCGGGTTTTTCTCCCGGACACAATATTGCAGCTTGCTGCGATTTTCTGCCTGGGGCAAAAATCTGTTCAAATCGGATCTTCCTCCAAGATCCGGCGCAATCCGGCGTCCCCTAGCATGGGAGTCTATTGCGCCGGATCTGACATAAAATCAGATGTGGCTCCCGGATGCTGGCTGCTGCTGAACTTCAGCTGGAGAGCTCCCCGCCTGAGATTTCAGGACCGCAGCTAGCTCCCCGCTAGCCGTGATCGTGAAATTTCAGCAGCTGCAGCTGCAATCTGCCGATTCCGGTAGAAAACAGGACTGGAGGGCGTATTTGCCCTCTGGTTCTGTTTGTCTGGGGAAGTCAGGTTCTATCCGGTGTTTCCTGCAAAACACCGGACAGAACCTGAAACACCACAACCGTGGTGTGAAGCTAGCCTAAAGGCCCCGTCACACCAGGCCACATCACCGCCGATTACATGTAAAGGGGAGATGTCGGCGGCGTCGGGAGATCACCTGGTTTCAGAGCAGTGCTCTGAAACCAGGCGACCGATCTGGGGCGATGTGCACACATCGCCCCATGTAACCGGCCGCCGGCGACCTGTCAGGCGATGGTAGCCATAGGCTCCCATTGTCCAGCATCACCGCTGGGGTTTTCAGACACCCCGGCGACGATGCCGCCTGTCAGCTCGCCGGCGCGGCGCCGGAGATGTCGCCCCATGTAAATGGGGGACGGTGACACTGGCGGGGCGCCAAAAACGTGCGCGCACCCGCCAGTCGCCGCCGACATCTCCAGCCCCGTCGCCAGGTGTGACGGGGCCTTAATAGATCCGATTGGTTGTAGAGGACATGTAAATTGTCCATAAATGGAGACAACAAGACTGAAGGGTAGAATATGGATCATGCAGAATTAATCTCTATAAATAGAATAGTTTTTCCCTTGACCTCATCTTAGCCCCTCATACAGCCATATCAGATCTCATACTTTGCACTGATGAGGGGCAATCACCCTGAAACGCCGCATCTGCAGTTTGGGGCTCTGATGTGGCACAAAACCTAAGTCATATTGAAAGGTTCGTTAAAGAGTAAATTTTGACTTTTAGGATTGCTACTCGATAGGTGACACTAGAGTTTGTCTACTTCTTCTCTGAAGAGATAATTTGCATATTTCCCAGGGGAGCATTGCGGCTAAAAGTCTCCTCACTGATAGTATGCAGGATTAATCTCTTTAAGGAGAGTAACGATTTCGTTGACACTTTAAGTAATAGCGGGGTCATAATAAGGGGATCACTGTTGTAATTAGGGTTTCCTCATTAGGTCCTCACCCACCTTGAGCTGATCATCTACCTATTCCACTGGACATAGGATTGACTCAGGAGTGAGATACCGACTGTAGGCTGGAAGTATTTTGGTTAATGACGGTAGTGTAATTCGGTTGTCCATGGAGGGGTAGAAAGACTAAATTATGGTGAAAGGAGTTAGAGCACGCTTTCCGATAGTGACCCTTTTGACTATATTTTGAGGTTAGGACCTTGGCAGAACAGCAATCTACAGAGTGAAGGTTTAGGTTTCCGATTGTTATCCGGGAATAGTTTACATAGTTACATTAGTAGAAAAAACACATAGGTCCATCAAGTTCAACCTCTCTCCAGCACTTATACATTCTCTATCGCTGGATTATTTATAACCTACAATGCATCTTGCTCTTCAATAAGTGCTGATATATATAGTTATAAAAGAAAATATCTGGAGAAAGCGGCAAAAGAATTCTAATCAAGCAAAGAATTGCTGTATGAATTCCACCGCATATGAAAGAAAAAATTATAGAATTCTCAAACACATTAGATAATATGTATGGTCAAATCTGCTCCATCGAGAGGGCCTCTCTGAGCCTGTCTGTGTGACCCGCCCCAGGGTATGGGATACTTGGAACCGGGCTATCCAACAGTTTCGGGGAGTCACAGGGGTCAAGACCCGATTACGTGGTCCTGGGGGCAGCTGTAAAGGGGATTCTGGTTTGGTAGGGAAAGGGGTAAAGGAAAAGGGGCTTATTCGTGACGCCTGCCGTGGTATGTGGCAAAAGGTGGCCACCGCTGCTGCAGACCCTCCGGGGATGATGGGCGGGCAGCTGGGATGGAGCGGCTCCCCGGTGCAATGAATGTTGTAAAAGTGTAGGGTGCACGATGGTGGGTGCAAAGCAACAGACAGACTCACAGTTGGTTACTCAGTCCTTTTACTGTGCGCTGTGTTGGTGGGTCCCTGCTGCTGCATAAGCTAGACTGCTGGTCCTCTCTCTCTTCCTGCTTGGTGCCAGTATGGCAGGCAATTCGAGTCCTTTATTAGCCCCTCGGTTCGTGCGACTGTCCCAGGCTCTGTACACTGCCTCCGGGCACAGTGTGGCTAGGGAACTTGGAATCCCCCACCTTCTGCTATTGGCTGCCCTGCACACCCTTGGACTCCAGTGTCCGTTGTTAACGCTGTTCCTCTGGGGTGAGCACGGCACCGCTCCGCAGGGGTTCCTACAGTTCCTCAGACTCCTGTCTCGACTCCTCACACTAAGTGAGCTGGGACGAGCTGAAGGCATCTATCAGTCCACAGGATGTCTTCCTCAGTCCTCCTTGGAACTTAACTGACTAGCTTCGCCCCAGACCAGAATTTATAGGGGAGCTCACCCTGAACCCGGGTTTAGGTCTCCCCTTTCAGGCCTGGAAGCAGAAAGGTGTTGTGTGTGGTTACAGTCTGGTGTGGATATCCCTCTGTTGCTCTCAAGCGTGACACTACCACCCGGGGGCAATAATGACATAGTGGCAATTGGACCCTGGGGTGCCACATGTGCACCCTTGCTTCCCTGTGCCTGTCTGTGCCTCACTGTGTCCCCTGCCTCCCTGTGTCCATCCACCTCCCTGTACCTGTCTGTGCTCCTCCGCCTCCCTATGCTTGTCTGTGCCTCCCTGTGTCCACCTACCTCCCTGTGCCTGTCTGTACTCCCCCACCTCCTTGTGCACCCTGCCTCCATGTGCCTTCCTGTGTCTGTCCGTGCCCCCACCTCCCTGTGTCTGTCTGTGCCTCCTTGTGGTGTTCCAAGGTGGTGCCGGTCTGATGTACTGCTCCTTCACTAACCCCGTGTGCAAGCGCAGTAAATCAGACTGGCATCGTCAGCATAGTTGTTCCAAGATGGCGTCATTCTGATTAACTGCACATGTGTGCAGGGTTAGTGCAGGTGCAGTAAATCAGACTGGCGTCATCTTGGATCAATTATGCCGATGTCACTGGTCTGATTAACTGCGCATACGCTAACTTCGTGTGTAAGTGCAGTAAATCAGACTGGCGCAATCAGCATAGGTGTTCTAAGATGGCGTTGTTCTGATTTTGACTCCTGCGACAGGGGGCCCACATGCTGTCCGGGATACTAGCCGCAGCACAGGCATTCATTGTGCCTGGGTACGCTCCATCATACCCTTGGGGTGGACCTATCCTGCTGCTGCACTTCCTCCCATTTACGTTTCACTTTGGGGCTGAGGCTCCTCAGCATACAGGAAGAAAGAGACGTTGCACAGTGTGAGTGAGATGTCTGGGACCACAAGGGGACTGGGTACTAAGGTCTCGGGCGGTCGGGTACAGGGATGTCACGGGTGGTCCGTGCCCGAGCCTGTGCCCTTGGGTGACAATAAAAAGGGGTATATTTACAGGGAATAAAGTTGTCAGTCGTGACGCCATCTGTAGGCCCGGTGGCACCGGCGCTGCTGAGACCTGTGGGGGATGGGCGGCAGCAAGGTGTTGTGGCTCTCTACAGGAAGAGCGGGGTTCTATGGACGAATAGTGGAGTAGGGCAGCGCAGTCGTTGTGGTGTGGGACTGGAATTGTTAACACACACACACAGAAAGTCTCTTTTGGTACCTTTATTGATGGAAACCGGTACACGTCCAGGGATGAAGGATGCACTTTCGGACTTCCACGTTGAGTGAGGTATAGGTCTCCTTGTACTGTTCCTTCTCTCTAGTCTGGCGTGTGTGAAACCCAGCCTGACCTTCTGCGTCTGTTACACCCATGTTGCTGCACTGAGGAGGGCTCTCTCTCAGAGCTACCGCTATCTCTTCTGTGGTCCCTGGCTCTCAAATGTGGGTGCTGCTGGTGTCCGGGAAGCTAAGCCTCCACGGTATACTGGATTATCTACTGGGCCGATCTCTTTCCCCTTGTGCAGACTTGGTCTCCAGTGACCGGTGTTCTGGTGGGGTGAGCCGAGATGGCTCCTCTGCCTTCTCTGAAGTGTTCGTCGCCTCTGCCTGTGGTCCTCGCTCTCTGGACCCTCACACTGGCTCTGGTGGTGCACTGGTTCCGGGCCTGGCACAGCTCCGGTAACCAGTTTCTGCTCACAAGCTCTGAGCTGAACTTCACAGTTCTTCTAGTGACTGCACACTCAGGCTAACTCGACCCTCAGCACCTGTATTTATAGGGGATCTGCCTTAACAGCAACCAGTAGAGCTCCCCCTACAGGACTGGAGTGGAAGGTGTTGGGTGTATGTGAGTACCAGACGTGGAAATCCCTTAGTGTACTAGTTGGTTCTGAGGCTTACCTGGCACAGGACGCCACATGAGACATCATACAATGGGGGGATAGAGAGTGCACATGGGGAGAGACGGCACAAGGGGGGATAGATTGCATAACGGGTAAGAGACAGCACAAGGGGAGAGAAAGCGCACAGAAGGAGAAACACAGAACAAGGGAAGAGAGAGCACACAGGGGGAGAGGCAGCACAAGGGGAGAGAGAGCGCACATTAGGAAGAGAGAGCACACAGGGGGAAAGACAGCACAAGAGGAGAGAGAGTGCAAAGAGTGAGAGACAGCACAAGGGGAGAGAGAGCACACAGGGGGGAGAGACAGCACAAGAGGAAAGAGAGTGAAAAGAGTGAGAGAAAGCACAAGGGGAGAGAGAGCACACAGGGGGGTGAGACAGGACAAGGGGAGAGTGAATGCGCAGATGTGAAAGACAGCATAAAGGGAGAGAGACCGGACAGGGGATTTTGAGCAGCAGCAGCTTCAGCCAGGTCACGGCCACCCCATGCAGCCGCGGCTCCCCCGCCCTCCTCGGTGGCGCTGCAATCAGTAGCGGGAGTAGTTGATTTAACATATAATTGCGCATGTTCTTGAATTGCCCAATGCAATAGAATTGGGCCCCCGTCTAGTATACATATATATGGGTTTTACCGGGTATAAAACATGGACTTTAGACTTTCACTCTCATCTGACCAATTGCCTCTGGTTAAGTCTAGATCTGATTGAAATTACGGTAATCACTTTTGTACAATTCTACTTACACCAGAGCTAAGTGTTCCCGCATACAAGTGTTTGTGTCTCTAATGGACTATGAGTCTGTGTAGAACAATATCTTCTTGTTAAAGTAAACAGAACCAAACACAAGTGCATTATAACTTTCTGTAAAAAAATATTAATAATAATAATTAAAATTTCCATTTAATTTGAAGCTCCATGTATCCATTAAATGTAATAATGTCTGTGGTCATATAGCTTTTATCTGCAGGGTACGGTTACATTAACGTTTAATGTACTGAGTAGCAGGATGTGCAGACTGTGAATAGTAAGCATAATGCTTTACAGAAAATTAAAAGTCCAATTTGTCATTTAAGTTTGTACACCCTCAGATAGGACGAAACATTTATGATTTTTTTTTTAATTATGATGGTGATAAACTGATCTATTTTAATATTTTTTGATTAATCATTTAGCATTTCCTTAAAAATAAAAAATCTTTGAAAACTTTGAAATAGAAGTAGTTGTTAAAATATTATATACATGGTCACTGTACTTTTTAGACAACTTGATCTTTTGATGGACAATGGTAGCCATGCTGGAAAGTAAGAAAGGAAGAATGATGAAAGGAATCACCCACTGAAATAAATGGATGCCAAGTTACAGATAAGAATTGGACCAGTGGCGGACCTTGACCCCAGGGGGCCCTGGTGCAGCCGTGGTGAGGAGCGGGGGAAGGGGGGTGCTGGTGGCCGTCAGTGAGGGGCGGGTGGTGCTGGCGGTGCAGCGCCGTTTAGTGGTGCTACGGCTTTCCCACCTGCTGATCCGCGCATTCCTGGGAGCCGGGGCGGCAGAGGAGGAGAGGAGGCCTGACCCTCCTCTCCTCTGTCATCGGGTTACGGGGGTCGGCTGGGGGCCGGTCGGGGTAGGTCCGCCCCTGAATTGGACCATTTTCTGGAAAATATTAGACTAACATGCTACAGACCGTAGAGAGAGACAGAAGGAGTCCTAGGGGCATAGGTAGTGAGCAATCCACCTATGCACCCGAATTAGTGGGAAAGCTGAAGGACTGGGCAGAAACCAACCAGGGTGTTGGCTCTGAGGTGGCCAGGACACACCACGCTCCAACCATGAAACTGGTGGGGTACTAGGTCTTTATGTACCATGACCCAAAACCCGGCGCAGCAAAGAGAAGGCCGCCGTACTAGGGCCAGGGGACCAGGCAGGTCACCCAACAAAGGCCCATGGCCACTGAATCGTAGCTTTGCATGTGGAAGAGTAAGTAAGAGAGGCCCATGGAAAGGAACACAAAAAGGGGTGACCTGGACGAGCCATCCCAGCTGCTAAAAGACTAACAGAGCTGCTACTGCACTGTCTTGTAACGTGAACATCTGCCGAGAAAGCCAAGTAAACCGGGTTGAAGCTCAGCACTGTGTGAGACTGTTATTTCTGCTCCTGAGGAGAGGTAGACTGAATCACCGAGCCGGCAGCAGGAGCCTGCCTGAGAGTGTCCCTGAACCCTGCCAGCAGCCAGCACAGCCCCGCTGGCCTCCCGTTCCCCCACGATCCTATTACCTCCATAGGCTATATAGTTGACCTGGGGACCTGTTCTTCCTGTGGAGAGCAAAACCATTTCAGCTGCTTCTTCCGTCATCCCAAGATGTCCTGACTACAGCAGCGGCTATATCGGCCGCATTCCACAGGCCGCGTCACGACAAAAACTATTTTATTTTATTTTTATATTTTTCTTTTATCCCTTTTTCAACTACCCCTTTTTACTGATCGCCTGACGAGGGGATCACGGATCGAGTCACACTACTGTGACAACCTGCAGCCCAGACGACGACGAGAGGGCCCGGTTGAGAGTACTCCACGGTCCCCGCCCGGGGTGAGTCATTATTCTGGTATCCCACCTGAGACTGGTACCCTGCCTGAGTCTGGAACCCTGCCTGAGTCTGGAACCCTGCCTGAGCCTGGAACCCTGCCTGAGTCTGGAACCCTGCCTGAGTCTGGAACCCTGCCTGAGTCTGGAACCCTGCCTCAGTCTGGTACCTTGCCTGAGTCTGGTACCTTGCCTGAGTCTGGTACCTTGCCTGAGTCTGGAACCCTGCCTGAGTCTGGAACCCTGCCTGAGCCTGGAACCCTGCCTGAGTCTGGAACCCTGCCTGAGTCTGGAACCCTGCCTGAGTCTGGAACCCTGCCTCAGTCTGGTACCTTGCCTGAGTCTGGTACCTTGCCTGAGTCTGGTACCTTGCCTGAGTCTGGTACCTTGCCTGAGTCTGGTACCCTGCCTGAGTCTGGTATCTTGCCAGAGTATTGTATCCTGCCTGAGTGTGGTATTCTGTCTGAGTCTGGTATCCTTACTTAGTCCAGTGTCCTACCTGAATCTGGTATCCTGCCTCAGTCCGGTATCCTGCATGAGTCTGGCGTATTCTATGTCTGGTGTATTCTGCATTTGGTATGTCCATGATCTGGCAAATCAAGGGTCCAGCATATCAAGAAACTGGTGTATCCAGGGTCTGGCGTATCGAGAGTCCTGTGTATCCTGAGTCCTGCTAGTGTTCCTGTTCCAGTCCTTCCAGTGTTTCTATCCAGTCCTGTCTGTGTACCTGTTCCAGTTATGTCTGAGTGTCTGTGTCTGCCCTGCCTGAGTTCTAGTACCCATCCTGTCTGTGGTTACATTCTTGTCCAGATGTCACCTAGCTCCGCTCAGCTACTACAGTCCCGGACACAGCCCTGGAGTGGCACCTGGCATCTACTGGCAGCCAAGTACAACCTTACATACAGAGGTGCTGGTGAATACCTGGTAGGTACTTAGTAAAGCCCCTCACACGTCAGGGTACGTCCGGCATCCCCTGTGGTCCAGTGGGTCTATGATCACTCGCACATGATGTATCCACGTGAAGTGTGAGAATTAGTGTTGAAATCCTAGTCAAAGTCATAATCAATACACCTCTCGTGACAGCAATGTGGTTTTCAATAGAAAAGGCTCCACCTTATGCAAGAACAATTAGGTGTTTCCTTATTTTTGATGAATTGTACATAGAAAAATTAGAGATTAACTGCACTGAATGATAGTGGGTCTATACCATGTGCAAATCCACAGCAGGTGTCCACCCCAGGTGTCGGCCAGAAAATGGTGAGAATCTATTTATATTACATGTATGGACAGCAGGTCTTTATGCTAAAGGAAACATACTGATGGATATATACAATATCCAGCATAATTTCTTGGTAGTGTGCATTATTTTACCTTCCTATTTATAAATGTCAAGTGTTTTTTCTGCAAATAAATCTGTTGGCAAACAGACAAATAACAGTCTGTGAGCCTATAATAGCAGGTCTACAATAAATACAACCCTGTCACGGCAATCCTACTGCCTATGTTCAGTATTTACATGCAAAGTTTATCTGTACATAGGGATAAAGCTATTGGGCTGACAAAAAGTAAAATATTGGATGGAGTTTTCATGGATTTGCAGGTTCAATTTGATAAATTTGATCAATCCCTACTAAAGACATCAACAAACTGGAGCAAGTTAAGAGAAGAGCACCCAGAATGGTGACCGGTCTGCAAACCATGTCCTATGAGGAACGGTTCCAGGGTTTGGGAACATTTATCTTGTAAAGAAGGAGACTTACTAGCTGTCTACAAATATCTCAAGGGCTGTCGCACTGTAGAGTGGTCAGATTTACGCTCATTTGCACAAGGAAAGACTAGAAGCAATGGGATGAAACTGAATTGGAGGGTACACAGATTAGATAGTTCAAAAAGCTGACAGTGAGGGTGATCAACGAGTGGAACAGGCGGCCACGAGAGGTGGTGAGCTCCCCTTCAATGGAAGAGACTGGACCGACATTGTCTAGAATGATTTAATGAATCCTGCTTTAAGCAGTAGGTTGGACCAGATGACTCAGGAGGTCCCTATCAACTCTACCTTTCTATGATTCTATGATTGTCCATTGACTATAAGTACATAACTAGACATAAACAAATTTCCCTAATTTTGATTTGGGCAGTTTCAATTCGACTGCCTGAGTCCGGTGTCCTTCCTGAGTCCGGTGACCTTCCTGAGTCTGGTGTC